>CBVK0101857191.1:0-14801 GCA_900067695.1 Picea abies | reverse complement strand
GTGTGTGTGTGTGTGTGTGTGTAATATTTGTGTTATGTATATCCCTGCACATATGCGAAGCGTTTCCCATATGATTCAATGTTGTCGAGGATGAAATTATGGCTTGATGTAGTTTAACTCGAGCTAGAAAGAAGACTTAGAAGCATGATGGGTTCATAGATATAGGAAGGTGATATAAAAGGGTTTGTGAGTACGCCAACCTGTGAACCCGACAAACTCACAAAATAATCTAAGTGTTGAGTTTTAAAAGAGAGGAAGGGACTCAGATGAGTCTATGATTCCATGAGTCTGCCAACACACAAACCCAAAAAAATCACTAAATAATATAAGTGTTGATACATCTCAGACGGACTTATGAAGGGAAGGTACAAAATTGTAATTCCACGAGTCTGCGTAGATGGAAAAATGGTTAAGTGTTGAGACTTCTCGGATGGAATTGTGAAGGGGAGGTACAAAATTGTATGTATGCAAGTCCACATAGATGGAAAATGGTTAAGAATTAAGACTTCTCAAACAGACTTATGAAGGGGAGGTACATAATTGTACATCCGCGAAGCTGCAAGTCCCTATAGGTGGAAAAATGGTTAAGTATTGATACTTCTCGGATGGACTTATGAAGGGGAAGCACATAATTATGTGTTTGTGAGTTCATGAGTCTCTAAGTCTACGAATGAAGAAGAAGCTAAGATTTGGTGGCAGATTCATGAAAAGTATGAATGTAAGACATGAGTCCACAAGACCACCACCCTCGATTCCGTGAATACAGTAAGGTGACTAAGTATGGTAGAATACATGGGCCACAGAAAGGAAAAGCATATGGTGGATGACATGGATTTCCAGCAAGGCAGCTAGGATGCCATTAGGACGGAAGATGTACATTACTAATAGAATGACAAGCTAAGTGGGGTTCCACCATGGCAGGGTAGGTTAGTGCCATGTCACGACCCGAGTGTTTCCACATCAGTTGGCATAGAAAATGAAATGTCACGTAGATGCCACATAATAGTAAGAGAGATGTTGTCTATGTAAACCCAAGAAATTTAGGAGGTCATATATTTTGTTCCAGATCTCAATTCTGAGTGAAATTACCAACCTTGGAAATCTCTTGACGAGCAAAAGAGGATGGAGCTATGATAGAGAAGATTTAAGGTTGTTAAGAGAAGTGAAAATTTAATATCTCATCCCTTAAAAAGGTACTTAGGGAGTCGGGTCTGTTACAAAATGCATGACATGGTTTTCCTAGGAAAGTAGTTTTTGTTAATCATATGGAAAACTATTTGAAAAGTCAATATGTTGTTAACATTCTTTTTTTTTTGTTTTTTTTTTTCAACGTCAGAAGGATGGATTGAATTGCAGATATTAACATTACATTTTTTAGGTACCTTGTAGGTTTTTTAGGGTGTTGAATTGATTTATGGATTCAAAAAATCCATTTAAACAATATAAAATTGAGATTTCACCAATAATTGATTTGTCCGATTGCAAATAATATGACCAACAAAAGTAAAAAACATAAAATGTTTAGACTAAAATTCCTTGATATTGTCATTTTTAATTCTATATGTTGTTTCCTTGATATTGTGACTTTTCGATATTTTATTGGTCCATATAATGCACAATGACATTCTTTATCACAGTTCCAAATCATTATAACATTTTAACACTTCATTGACATGTTGCAAGGGAACATAGAAAGGATTGTTTTACGAGGCCAAATAATAGATAAAACTCTCAATGTTGTTTTCATAGACTTATACATTCAAGTAGAATTTAACATGTCAAAACATTGCAAATGGAAATGTTTGGATGCTAATATAGCTGGGAGGAATACAATTTCTATAATCAAAGATGCAGTGCCAATTCAATGCAGAATATGTTTGTTAGGATTCCAGACTTAGTATTGAAGCTAGGAGTCGATCAAAAACATCACACTCATTTTGTCATAGGGAAATCAGTAAATTACTTATGTGTATGAGAATCTCATATTGGTATTCTCAATATCGTACACTATGGAACACAATAAGCAATACAATCATTCAAATAACAATAATTGCTACCAAATAGAAGAAATGAACTATACACACCAAATGTGTTGAAATGTGCCAACTAATTTTCCATGATTTTTGGGATATGGGCAGATTTCTTGACTCCTAGAATTTTGCAGTTAGTTGTACCAAATCAGAGAAAAATAGAATATGGATAGGTTTAAGTATTTGATCAGTTTGTGTAGTTGTGTGATAGATGTTATATATCTATGCATGATCGTAGAGGAAAAGGTGCAGTTTTGGATGAGTGTCAAGTTTTCAATCTAGTGTTTAGCTGTTGTAATTCTCCCTTGATCAATAAGAATATTGATTATCATTTCCCTATGGATGTTTCCCTTTAAAGGGTTTTACCACGTAAATTGTTGTGTTCTTTGTGTGTGATTGTTGTTTGTTTTATTTGTCATTAAATCTTATTGAGTTTATGCTTCTGATGCCCAATAGTATGAACCTAGGGATGCCAAGACCATGAGGAGATGGTTCACCTCAGTCCATGGTTTAATCTACCAATTGATAAGGAAATCCTTGCATGCATGTTTGAGATGTCTTACCTCCATGATAATACTTTGGATGAATATAATGAATTGGAACCTTGT
The DNA here is from genome assembly GCA_900067695.1 of Picea abies. Lineage (NCBI taxonomy): Eukaryota > Viridiplantae > Streptophyta > Pinopsida > Pinales > Pinaceae > Picea > Picea abies. The sequence goes on along the minus strand of CBVK0101857191.1, from coordinate 12,163 downwards.
TTCTTGGAAATGGTGTATGGTATGGATATAAATTAGGGGAGGCACATTATTAGATAATTGTATTGTTGGAGCCATCGCACAAATTTTTGGTTACCCTTTTTTGTTTTTTTTTAAATAATTATTTATCAATTTTGTTTAAAATGGGGAAAAAATGTTGGAATTGCATATTTGAGTGGTTGAGTCTATATAAATTGAAGGATTTTTAGGGTGTTGAATCCATTTATGCATTTAAAAATGTAATTTAAACAAAAATAAATTACCAAAAATACCAAAAAGTAGAACATTTAGACAATGCCCACATTTTTTAACCATATTTCACAATTTTGAGCCATATTTCACAAGATGAAACATTAAAAGAATTTGACTTCTGATAACATATATTTGGCTTGCCAATCATAGCTTTTATTCAAAATTTGGACCATCCAACAACAATTGTTTTTATAGGTTACATGCTCTGCTTTTTTAGGTTACACGTTCATTATGTCATCTTCAAAGACATTGTCACGTCTCCTTGGAGCAAGTATTGGATTCTTTATACTTTTAGTGATCTTGACAAAGAATGGAAAAAAGCGCAGTATGTTTTTCACGAGAAGAATTTTAATGCTTTAGTCATGGGTATTTGGATCACCAAAGTCATCCCTGGAATACTATTTGGAAGAGACATGGATGCAGGATTTCAATATACAAAGGCCACCTACATCCACTCGTCATCGACCTCAGTTTACTCATTATTGTAATTCCTTGTCATTTATTTGATACATGATAATGGTTATCCATGTATTTTACTCATCTCATATGGTTTACCATTGTTGTAATGACCAATGTGGAATAGTTTATTCCTGGAGCTATTAGACCTTTTTTGTAGTGTCCCCAAGGCCAAGACCCATAGTAAACCATGTTCTGAAAGGAATTGTAATTATGATTTATAGGTTGGTGAGCCGAGTTCTTATAAGCTGGAGGCTTATGTGTTGTTAGGCCAGGGAGCCTAAGTGTTGAAGGCCAGGAGCCTACTGTTGTATATGTAATCATGCGGAACAATTAATAAAACATAAACACCGCCATGTGCAGACCGACCACGATGAATGAGTGAAGGGGGACTAAGCATCCATAGGGTGTGCAAGGAATTAGGGGCTGAAGGTGGGAAAAGTGGCTAAGTGTTGAGCCTAGGGGCTAAGCCTAGGGGGCCTAAGCCTGGGAATAATATTTTAATATTATCCCAAAAGACATGTGCATTTTATGTTTTATCCTAAGTCTCTGGCAAGGGGAGAACATACAAGGGAGACATGTGTTGGTGGAATGCATGCAGTTTCATGGGTGACAAGTGTCAACCCTGACGCATGTGAATAAAATGGCCAGGGTGAGCCATGAGAAGGGTTCCTCCTCCATTCCACCCGACTACCTGAGCGTGTAGAGAACAATGAATAGTACGACCAACCCAACCTCTGCAAGAATACCGCGTGCGTTCTAAGAGTCGTGAACCCGTAATTTCTTTGATAGTCCACGCACATCCTCTGTCCGACTGATAGAAACTATGCGTGGAGGCTCTGTTTCGAAGCCGAGACCCTGAACCATTCCGCCATTGTTGAACCAATGGGAAAGCCTATGTTGTTCTGAAGAGCTGGTCTCACCCTTCGTTCTGAGTCATGGAGTCTGTGTCGACCCCTGCAAGAGTTACTCATCACGCATTCCTGTGAACCATCACTATGAGGCCTCGAGCCTTTGTTGAGCCTATTTGAGAGGCTATGTTTGTATTTTCAGTTGGCTATGGTAACCACGTAGAGCTGGACTGTGCGTGGCTTGATGGCCAGCACGAGTTGTGATTGAGCCTGTGTGTGATATCTCTCTAGGTGAGGGAGGTGGATGTTGTTGGAAGAGGTTTCTTCCAGAGAGTGTCCAGCACCAGCTTCAGGCTTTGAGACTTCCTGATCCGGCCTGTTGCCGAGACCCAGAGAGGGAGGTTAGCACTAATGGACTGTGCTTATGAAGGTGTATACTCCTGGGTGGAACAGGCATGTGGGGAATGAGGGTCTGATAGTAGTGGGCATAAGATGGCATCCTGGGAAGAATTCTTATAGATTTTATGTGTTGTTTTCTCTGTAACCTCAGCCTAGCCTAGGATTCCTTGCCTAGGGGTGGAGCTTAGTCCCAAATCGGGGGTGACCCACTACTGAGCTAATGAGTAGTGTGGTCTAAGGCTGGGAGGTTCGTGGAAGGCCTGCACTTGGTTGGTGGAATCTACCATTGTTAGAAGATAAGTATCTGATTATGCTTTAATCATGTTTTGCATGACTATGCTGCTTATGTATCATGACTTCCGCTGTGTATATGAATTATTATGAAACATTGTGGATTGTTAATTATAGCAGTAGATAATATGTTTACTTTGAGATTGAATGTGTTTAATTGTTGAATGCATGTGGATTATATAACATCTGTATGAGTTATGTGGAAGGTAGCATAGAGTTGTGCTAACAGTTTGGTATCAGAGCCAAGGTTTCGACACTGAGCCTAGATGGGCCAGTGGAGCAGTCTTTGGACCGAGGATGTGAGGGGAAATTGGGTCTGGAAGGCCAATTTCGGACCCTGGTGTGCACCAAAGTGTCAAGAAGTTACTTGACGAGTTTTTAAGCTCAGGAGGTATAGTGGCATTATAAAACCGCAACTAGTATGGTATGAGTCCACAGGGAGAGAGGACTCCACACCAAAAGTGTAGGAGCTTTAGGATCTGTTCGGGAGGGAAGGTGAACCCTCGTGACCATTAGATTTGGAAAGTGTGCACAGGGTTTAAAGCCCTTTGGAAATTGCACAGGAGTGTGGAAATCGCGATACGCAAAATATTGAATTAGTTAGGATCCGTCTGAGCCGTCAGATCTTGGCTGGAAAACCCAACAGCCGTTGGATCTGTCAGGAGATATCTAAGGGTTAAAATCCCAATGAATAGGGACGAAATCCCTAAAATAGATCTAGACCGTCCGAATGACGGAGGCCACATGTCGTGAGATTACCCATTTCGGGAAATCGAGGATCAGGAATTCGGGAGTTCTGTTGACAAGAACTCGAACTCTCGCCTTGATAAATTTCAACCCATAATGTCAAGACGTTAGCATGTGGCTAAGTCTCGATGGATGAACGAGATTCCTTCGGGGAATCTCCAGGTCTGTAATGACCGTTCGATGTGAGGAAGAGATGTCGGCTTTAAGTTTGGGTGAGAAATACAAAGAGGCACTACATTTATTTGAACCGTGATCATGACCCACGATCACATGGGAATGGAGAGAGAGAGAAAGAGCTAGCTTGCGCTAGGCCTCCATCGGTAATTCGGGGGTACTGATTCTGCAGAAATCAATGGAAAATTTAATTGAGGTAGCGGGTATGATTGAGGAAGAAATCGACGTTCTAGGAGATGGGAGGTGAGAAGAGGTGAACACCTTTGAAACCCGAAATCCTGAAACAATCTACACCGTAGATCGTGGGAGAAGAACTTGACCGTTGGATCAAGTAAGTTAGTAGACAGTGAATTTGTGATTTCAGCAAATGGAAGTTCAATATGTGTGGATGCACGAACTTCCGACACCTGAAACCCCAAAACGTCGAAAGGATCTGCTTCGTAGATCTGAGAAAGATCTGACCGTTGGATTGTTCTAGGAATGGATGTGGACACATGGAGATGTACCACGTGCCAGTGGGTCGAGAAGAGAAGCGAGAGAGGTGGGACCCGATGACATCGTTAAAAAGTGACATGGGGCCTCATGAACGTACCACATGCCACGGTGGTGAAGGGAGACAACTGTGTTGTGGGCCCGGAGAATAAAGTAATTCGCGATTTTGCGGACTCGCGAGATAAGAGCATGGGAGATTGACATTGAAACTCATGAAGTCGCGAAGTAGTGAGAATGAGAGGAGAAAAGTCAACATCGCTTCTTGGGGTTTTGTGAAAGGGAGGCACCAGGGTTGGATGCCACATCTCACGAAGGTGCGAGTAGTGCAGAGTGCTAGCACTTAGCCCTAGACTACGGTCATGCATAGAAGACGCTAGCGAGGAGGGAGCTATACTCATGTCGCATCTCGGGTATCAGTGGTTAGAGGAAATGAGTCGAGGGTCTTCGACTCACGAACTCGCGAGATCGCGAGTTGAAAAAAGGGCGACTCTGGTTACAAATATTTAACTGTTGGATCTTTGTGGACCGAAACCCGAAGTCCCGAAATCCCGAAGTGTCGAAAATGAAAGTTTCAAAAACACAAAAATTGCAGAACCGAACGAGAGCTCAGAAAACTCAATTAAATCAAAATGTCTTTCGTTCTTGTTCATATTGTCTTATAAATGTTATGGATTGTTTCGAAGGAGTAATGGCCTGACAAACTTTGAATTTAATTGCACAGTGCATGTGCAGAGTTCAACGAAGGTCCAGACTCCAATTAACTAATGTCGAGTATGGAATGGAGAAAGGTGATGATTGCCTCCGAAACAGGAGATGAACGGGAAGGAAAGGATGTCAATATGGGAGTGGAAGGATGGAACTCCAATGGGCATGGAAAATAGAAGGATAAAGAAGGACACATAATGAAAATCATTGAAGGATTGCAAAGAGAGGCCAAGGCTCGCCGAGCTGATACAAGGCTCGCCGAGCTGATAGTCGAAAGCTCATGAAAGTTAGGGATCAACAAGGTGAATTAAAGTTAAAATTTTTGAAGAGCCTGGAAAGAATAGAGAAGAAACTCGAGAAGGGAAGAGACTCAAGTATGACGGAGAGTCATAGAACCCATGGGAGAAGAAGTAGTTCGAGGAGTGGTAGTCGACATCTTAGTCGCTCCCAAAGACATTCTGACAGGAAGACACATAGTAGTTCAAGCCCATCCCCTACCAGAAAACATTGAAAATTTGGAAAGGAGGAATTGAAAGGGGAGATGAACAATATTAAGCCTCCAACATTCGATGGAGAACATAAAAAGGAGGAATATGCCGAGACCTGGTTGCTTGGCATGAAGAAATACTTCTAACTGCAAAATTGTTCTACCCATGCAGAAGGAAGAATTGCAATGTACCAACTGAAAGGAAAAGCATCCATGTGGTGGGATCATTTTGTGCAGGTGCAGCACATCAGAGAGAAAGAGGTATTTCGAGAAGAAATATCTGACTAAAAGATACTATGACAGAAAGATGAAGGAGTTATTCGAACTCAAGCTAGGCAGCATGACTATTGATGAGTATGAACGAAGTTTCCTAGAACTACTGAAGTATGTTCCATTCATCAAAGATGAGGCTGTCAAGATTCAGAGATATCTGAGTGGACTGCCACCTTCCATGAGTGAAAAGATTCAATATGATGATCCTAAGACCATGGAAGAAACAATAAGAAAGGCAAAATGCTTGTATGAACAGAAAGGATAAAGGCTAATCCTTCAGAAGGTTTGGAATGATCAGAGGAAGTTTAAGAAGGAACAGAGGTAGAAGGGAAACAAGTCTTCCTTTTCAGAAACAATCATCAGGGACAGCCATCATTTAGAGAGCCGATAATGACTGAAGAGGGAGCACAAAGATAGAGACAGATGCCCATTCAGCGTTGGGGCTGTCAAGAAAACCACAAGTACATAGATTGTTCCCATAAAAATGGTAAAGCGAGAACTGTACATACTATTCAGCAAGCTGAAACAATGGGAGATATGGGAAGCAGAATGTCGAGGATCTACATAGCCCTGTACAACAAGCAAGAAGAATTTCAATTGCACATGATTGAAGTGGAAGGTACGATCAACAACCGACCACTTGTTATTTTAATTGATTCAGGGGCTAGCCATAGTTATGTAGATCCTAGAGTGGTGGAAAGTTTGCATCTAATGAGAAGAAAACATGAGAAGTCTTGGTTAGTATATTTGGCCACAGGGACCAAGAGGAAGGTCACTAAATTGGTTAAGTCCTATTCAGTGGACATGAAAGGAATGAGCACTAAGGCTGAATTGAACATTCTACCTTTAGGCTCATACGATTGCTTAATTGAGATGGACTGGTTGGACCAGCGCCATGCTCTTCTAGATTGCCATAACAAGAGGTTTACCTGCCTGAATGAGGAAGGAAATCAGCTAACAGTCCAAGGAATTCCTAGAGCCATAGCTATTAGGGAAATCTCAGCCATGCAGCTGAAGAAATGTTACCGAAAAGGCTGTCAATTATTTGCAGCTCGGGTGGAAGAAGCATCCCAAGATGAAGTCTCGAATCTGGAAGACCACAAAGTACTCAAAGAATTTGAGGACATATTTCAGGAGGTACTGTTATCCACAATTTTGGTCATCATGATAATGTTATGATGATGGAAAATCAAGCTCTTCATTAAGGACATTTTCCTGAGAAAGGTTACATTTGTCTGTTTCCAGAACTCATGCTTTTAAAAGAGGTTCACAGGCTACCTATATGTTTGCCTGCGAGAATGCCTAATTCTCACAGGATTCTTTAAGCTGGAATGCGAGGGGTTCGCACTATACTTAATTGCTAGGGTGAAAACATATTCTTAAAGAAGAAAAAGATGAATTTCTTGAGCCTTCTAGAAGGGAACTTCGAGAAGAATGAGTTGGCTAGCGAATGGTTATATAAGTACTGGTTTTCCTAATATCTTGGGATCATTTCCTATCCAAGTAACTAATCCATTCTCTCTTATAAATTGAGGAGAATACTCATGGAAAGGGTTAAGAAAGAAAGTAAGAAACAAATTAGCAAGAGATTGACTGGAGAATTGGTGCAAAACTGTATGAAGGACTGATGCTACAGAAGCAAGAGGTACCAACAAGGTCATCAAAAGTGGTTGATTTTCTTCATGCATGAGCAAGTGTGTGTGTCAGAGTTAGGAGCCATCGAAAGGAGACCTATGACATCAAGGCTCAGGTTGTAAGTTTCACTTTCAATTGATTCAATACAGTAATATGTCCCTTTCCCATAAAGATGATGTCTCTTTATTACATAATTCCTTGATCATATGTATAGATTAGCTATTGAATATATTGATCTGCCTTCACTTCGATTGGTTTGTACTATTGTGATCTGAACAGGACAAGAGCATTGGAGGGAAGCTTAGAACAACAGAGATTTAAGGAAAGCATTCATAAGGTATGTCCATAATACTTACCTCTTAGTTCATTCGATAGGCTAGATCTAGGGAAAGTGTATTATTCTGTCCTATTTTGTTCTAGATCCAGGTGGATCTAGGGAGATCGGTTTGTGTCCGCACTCACGGATTTATCCTGAAACAAAATTGGCGACTCCACTGGGGAACCATTCCCTTTTTCTTTATTGTTTTTGAATTTTATGTGGCCATTTACTCTATTTGCATTTCTCTCATGTTTTGTCAGTGTCTGAGTCCTCAGGATACCCTAAGAGACCTTCTGGGTCTATAAGCCTGTTGGAATTTTGATTTCATTTTCAAAAAATTTATTATCTTTAGGAATTCTCGCACTGTGTCCATTTACAGCCTGTGAGAATTAGTCAAGTTTGCACCCTGCATATAGGGTCCAGTGCGAACACCTTGCACATTGCCTTAAGGTGGCCTGTGAGAATACTATCTTCTCGCATTGTGTTACACTGCTTGCCTGCGAGCAAGATTTTTGAAATTTTTGAAATTAAGTTTTGATTTTTCCAATTGCTCAGAACAGTGGAATTACATCTTTTTGGATTATTGGATCATTGAATTATACATCTCTTGCTATAGTTTTCTTGCTTGAATAGATTTAGGGTTTCAAGGTTTTTCTTTCCCTTTGTAGCTTGACTTTCATCTCTTGTCTCTTATTGGCATTTTCTTCCTCTCTGACTTCTGGAATTGAGTGTGTCGAGTTGGCTGAGAACCAGTGATTGGTTGAGAGTCAAGTGTTTGGTGTTTCTCATTTGCTTGTTGGTTCTAAAGAACATTTTTCATTTGCATTGAGGAACTCATTGGTTTGCTTTTGGTTTTTACTTTCATTGAAAGTTTTGATTGGGTTGTTTTTGTTTAAGTCTTTATGGTTTGATTTTCTTTTCTCATCAATCAGAGTTCTTCTTGGAAAGTGAACAACAAGTTTTCTTTCAAGATTTTGTTTTTGCCTTTTCAAAAACATTGAAAATCAAGTTTTAAAGTTTATCGAAGTATTTGAAAAAAGACATATAGAAATTGCTCATTGATAAATGATTGTTTGTATCGGCATCTGAAAAGAAATTGAGTATTGCATTTGCATTGTAGTATTGAGATTGATTCGGAAAATGTTCTCTCTCTCCCATAATTAGGATTCATGGAATGAAAAGAATCATATTTCATCATTATCCTTGCATTATTTGGGTCAGAGTCATACATCATGAGTTTCACTTCCGTTACCTTTGAGTAAACAACAGCTTTTAAAAACATTGCGTAATCTTAAAATCTATCTAGTAACTATTTTCTAGGGCTCTTTTACACCAACATTTAGCTAGGCTAGTTCTTTGGAGTAGGAAGAGAGATACACTCTCCAAAAGCTCAAACACACAATAGAATCTTGAGTTAGGGAGTGTTAAATTCCATTTACAACATATTGTACTGGGACGCCCTTCTAACACAAGGGTCAAGCACTAGGTCGCATTGGTGTTGGCATAGTTACTAACCCTACTTTATTGACATCAGTGTAGAGATTGCACATATTACGAGGATCACTCCGAGGTATACCCACAATTATGAGTGGAATCCTTTGAGTTGGTTTCGGGCTTGATACCTTTCCCTTGCGTGTGGATCGGACTGACGACTGTTCCCCCAGGCTGTACTATTGTTTGTGGTGAGCTTAGTGGCCCATGTCTCTAGGTTCTTACCCAAGGTGACTGTGAAGGGGAAAGTCTTCACGGTACCTGGAATCGACGTTGATCAAACTCACTCGGGCTCCTTGGAGGGTATACCCATGATTATGTGTGGGAGCTTGCACTAGGGCGTAAGTCTGTTAAGCAGGTCATCAATGTAACTTTTCCACCTTAGCCCCACCCCTTCTCGTCTCGTTGTTGCGACATTGGACTTCATCACCAACTAGTGGCATCGAAATTAGAAGGTATTGTCTGCTTGGTGATTGCTTCCTAGATTTTTTCTTTACTAGTGCGTGTTGTTTCTCGAAGTTGACCATAGGATTTCCTTCGCGGAGCTTGTCACTTGTTTACAATTGCTCCCCCACGACGTTCACGTAGGATGCAAGGTTTATCCATGGAACATCCGGACGTTTCACAGCCCTTGCATACCACAAAAACTAAGGGCTCTCCTCATCAGAGTGAAGTCCTAGTTGCTACTCCACCACACGTGGACATAAGTGAAGTCCAAGACATTTCTACACCACCTCCACAGGTAGAACGGACTGATTCTCTAGGAGATTTTCGAATTACCAATACTATAGAGGACTATCGCGTTCGTCGTGGTGAACGACCTGTTGGACAATTAAACCCTTCTGAAGAAACCGTTATTACTTCTTCTGAATCAACTGTTGGGCCTTCTCACAGTGCAGTAGGCCAAGATCCTTTTTGGTTGGGTGATCTCCGACGAACCCTTTTTGGTACTGAGTCACCCCCTGTCTATGAAATTAACCCTTCCATGTCTTCTGAGATAGAAACTACACTAGAGACTACCACTTACCGCTTTGTTCTTCCTCCTGAGATGGCCCATCTCGCTAATACTACGAGTGTCCAAACTGATGTTACTACAGCTACTCTGGCTCCTATCAACACCCAGCGAATTCCTGATGTCATTCCGACATTACCACCCGGTTACCACGCGTTGAATGTGTTGTTGAATGCTGCCAATCCAACACCTCCAAAAACCCCAGCCGGTTCTCCAGGTGGTCCTCCTTTTCCTGGGCATCCTATTCCCGGTTTCATCCCGACACTCCCTCAGTTTCTCTCTGGTAATCCTAACCCTAGTGGTACTATCCCAACTGTTGCACCAAACCCACAGATTCCTGTTGGTGGACAGGGTGGCACAGTTCCTTTTCCTTTTCCCAGACACAACACAGTAACTACACAACCCATGGTTGGCACACAACTTCCGAGTTGAACTATACCTACAGTAGGGGGACCAACCTCCCCTTTTGGACAAAATATACCCCCTGAATTGGCCCAGTATTGGAATCAACTTCTGCAAAATTTTCCTCAAAATGTTGGGGGGCAACAAACTGTCCCTATAGTTGGTCAACCTTATTCGGGGGTAACCAATCCTATTTGGGGTACGGGTCAGACTACTCAACCCCAGGTCCCTACTCTAACTCAAGGTTACAATCCTTGGGGTTACTATCCTATCCGTCCACCACAGAGTCAGCCAGGGCCTTCCCTCTATGGACAGTCTGCTTATGGTCCTGCTGGTTTTCCAACAAGGCTTCCACCCCAAATCCATCAGTACCCGCAAGTAAACTGACAGTTGCATTTCCTTGCTACTTTGGATTTGCCAGATTTGTCTAGGATTTTGAATGATCCTATTCGTCACTCTCCTCAATGGCCTGCTATCCCTGCTAAACTTCCATCGGATATTCCGAAATTCGATGGCAAGCTAGGAGAGGACCCAAATAATCATGTCGTGACTTTTCATTTATGGTTTTCTTCCAATTCGCTGATGGATGACTCCATTCATCTACGTCTTTTTCAATGAACATTGACCGGTTCGGCTACGAAGTGGTACATTGAATTGCCATGAGGTTTCTTTTCTGATTTCAACACACTAGCTATGGATTTTCTCACACATTACCAGTTGTCGATACGTTACGATACTAGCACTAAGATCTTGACTTCCTTTAAACAAACTAAAGGCACTCACATCTCAGACCATATACATGAGTGGAGAAGGAGACGACGTCTCTTCAAACTTGAACTCCCTGATCAGTTACTGGCAGAATGGTTTACGAAATATTTCGTGAACGAAATTGGTAAAGACATTGCTATGGGTGGTGTTGTTACAGAGGAGTAGGCTATCAGTCGCACTCAGTATCTTGATCTTGTTTATTAGCAAACGGGAACACTCTATGATTTACTGCATGAACTACCTCGTCCTGGTACTTCCAGCACTTCAACCGCTCCAGCTGCCTCGCATGCAGCTGATGGTGTGATTGGTACTGCTCATACCCACTCACATTCCATTTCAACTACAACCCCTAAATCCAATTCTTCTAATGTCCAAAGTGCTCCGTCTCCTGCTCCTCCCTCCGGTAAAACTTCTGAAGTGAACGTTGTTCAATCTATGACGATCGGTAAAAATAAATCAAAGAAAGGGAGAGGCAAGAATAAGGAGAGTAAAAACAATAATCAAAATGAGAAAACTAAACCCCCTCCTGTTGAAGATCGGGATAAGTGAAAACCAAGCTACCCTTGCCTTATCTGTGGTGACGATCACTACACAAAGGATTGTCCTAGACGTGCCGAGGTTAATAAGTTTCTTCAAGGAACGCCCAAACCCTCTACGTCAACAGTCTTGTCCCAACCCTTCCCGTCTCAGCAACAGGCCTCTTTGGTCATTCATGACCAACCTTCTATGTCTACGACATCATATGTTTTGATGTGCACCATTGATTCTAAGAACAATGACGTTGCCATCGCAACTAGAGCCAAAGACTATTCTCCATCTAAGGAGAAGGTTGACGATTTACCTCCTGATTTGGTACAACCCTCTCTGCCGATTCCACCTACAAACGGTCCTCTTCATCTCGAAAGACCGAGCCTTGATACAGTCCTATGACCCCCAAAAGCTGTCGTTAAAAAGTTGACATTCAATCCTCACGCTCGTGCGGCCCAGAACTATAGCATTGTGGAAGATCTGGCCCAAGCACCTTCAGCGATGTCTACCCTTGAAGTCCTTCAGTCTTGTCCTATGCAACGAAGGGCTCTATTGAAAGCTATAGGTGGAATCGATCCTACAGATACAAATTTGATAGTCTTTGACTTGGACGATCATGTTCCAAGGTTACCCCCACAGCTTGCTTTTCAGATACAAGTTATTGTCTCCGACAAGAACATATGTCGAACTGTTGTTGATGAGGGTGCCTCTACGTGTGTAATGTCTTTTACTTGTTGGAAAGCCATTGGCTCTCCTCCGTTAACTGAATCAAAAAATACTTTGAAAGCCTTTAATGGCTCGGGTTTTAAGCCTTACGGTGTTCTTCCTTCGTTTCCGGTTACTCTCGAAGGTAAGACAGTCCAAGTTGAAGTGGAAGTTTTCGA
>CBVK0101857184.1:0-14870 GCA_900067695.1 Picea abies | reverse complement strand
CTCTTCCGATCTCACTAACATCCATCTGATATACTTTCAAGTTCTTATAACATGCATAGGTAAGAAACATTATGATGGCTTCCAATCTTTCCACAGGTGCAAAGGTTTCATCAAAATCTTATCCTTCAACTTGTACATACCCCTTATAGACCAATCTAGAATTATTCTTAGCAATTTGTCTGTGTTCATTCATTTTATTCTTAAACACCCATTTGGATCCAATTACATTATTACTTGTAGGTCTAGGAACAAGCTCCCAAGTATTGTTCTTCTCAATATGATCCACTTCCTCATTCATTGATTTTAACCAATTTGCATCTTCACTAGCTTCATTAAAGTTCTTGGGTTCTATTATGGATATGAAGGCTATATGTGATTGCTCAGTGTCTTTGATTATCCTTATCCTGGTTTGTACACCTTTGTCTTTCTCACCAATTATCTGACTTGCAGGATGATTCTTNTGTACACCTTTGTCTTTCTCACCAATTATCTGACTTGCAGGATGATTCTTTCGAGTAATTATGGAGGAAGGGTGTGATGTTGTCTTTTGATTTGAGTCTGTCTAAGTGTTGGTGTCTTCATTCGACTTAGAGTCTTCTTTTCCTGATTCTTGGACCCGTTCATCTTCAGCTTCAGTTGTGTCTTCTGTAGCAGACTCAATATGGATCACCTCTCTTTCTGCGACTCCTTCATTAACATTTAAATTAATGCAATCAAATAATTTATGCAACCTCTTATTATAACATCTGTATCCTTTACTGTTTGTAGAATATCCTAAGAAGATGCCCTCATTGGCCCTATCATCATACTTTCCAAGGTTTTCATTATTATTCTTTATATAGAATGTACTCCCAAAGACTTTGAAGTGTTTGATTGAAGCAGGTCTTCCATACCACAATTTATAAGGTGTCTTGTCACTGTGTGGTCTAAGGTGGGATTTGTTAAGAACATGAACTGTTGTGTGTATTGCTTCTACTCAGTAGGTTTGACCAATGTTCTTCTCATTCATCATTGACCTAGCCATTTGCTGAACTTTTATGTTTTGCCTCTCAACTACTCCATTTTGTTGTGGAGTTCCTGGGATTGTGTATTCTCTCTTGATCCCATGTTTATCACAAAATTCCTTGAAATCACTTGACATGAATTCTCCTCCTCTATCATATCTTACAGCCTTGAATCTATTTCCTGTTTGATTCTCGGTTAAGGCCTTAAATATTTTAAATTTCTCAAATGCTTCAGCTTTTTCTTTGAGAAGAGAAACCTGAGTCTAGAGTAATCATCAATGGTCAGCATGAAGTATTTTTCCTTCTGTGTTCCTTCCTGTCTTGATGGTCTACATAAATCCATATGAACTAGTTGGAATGATTTCTCTATTGAAGTAGAGCTCCTGGATTTAAACTGTGTCCCGGTTAGCTTTCCTACTTGGCAGGGTTTATACATAGAATCTTGTGGCTTTGATATTCTTGGAAGATCTTTTACTGCCTTAAGATTCTTGAGCTTGATTAAGTGGTCAAAGTTTAGATGTCCAAGTCTTCTATGCCATAACCAACTCTCATCATATTTTCTTAGATGGCACTCTTCTCTATCTTATTTTAGTATATATACATTATTTTTGTCCTTATGCCTTTAGCCACCACTTGTCTTGAGTTTAGAAACTTTATCTCACAATGTTTGGAAGTGAACACCACTTCACATCCTCTGTCACACCTTTGAATTACACTGAGAAAATTATGTTTCAGCCCATCTACAAGAAGAACATCTTGGGCTTTTCCTTTTCCATTACTTAAACTTACCATCCCTTTACCCTTGATTTTACCTAGTTCGTCATTTCCAAAGGACACATTTCCTATTTTACTTTTACCTATAGACATAAACTTATCCCCTTCTCTAGTCATGTGCTTGGAACATCCACTGTCTATATATCAAGGGTATTTTTGTTTTTGAGCTGAAAGTACTCGACCACATTTGTCACTATCTTTCTTTTTCCATGTTCTTGCATTTCTAGCTAAGGGTTTTATCTTTGTATCTTCTTTGTAATTCTTCAGATGGCAGTTTGCAGCTTTGTGGCTAAAATTATGACAGTTATATCATTTATTAAATAGGTCAAAGTGATTGGTGCATCTTTGTCTACTCATTGGTTGTTTAGTTATATGTTGCAAAGATTTTTTATTTCTTGATCTCCTCAGTTGCATGTCTCTAAACTTAATTTGACAATCAACAATCTTATGACCAAAATTAGAGCAGTAAAAACAGTAACCATGCAAGAAATGTTGGCACTTGAAGGTTGGCCTTCTTTTTGGCATTTTTTGTTCCATTTTTTGATATCTTTGTTTTTTATCAGGGATCATCTTGTCTTTATTAGCTTTTGGTGACAGAGTACCCACATGGTTTGTTTGTCTGCTGACTTGGAACTTGATCATCTTTAATAGCTCTTTGCTTTATGTTTGTTTGTTGCTTGAACCACTTACATAACCTAAACCAGTCTTCAATAAGGGAGATCTTTTTTTTCTTGGAATTTCATTTAGTTATGTTGAGGTTTTAATGCTTGGAAGATTTTGGAGATACAATTCTTTAAACTTCTCCACTTCTTTTCTGTTTTTTACTATCTCTTCTTCCAAGGCTTCACATCTTGACTTATTTTCTGATAACTATCGTTTCAAAATGTCTTCTACTTTCTTTGCCTCTTCTAATTCCAATTTTAGCAGGGAAAAGTCTTCATCGGGTTTTTTACTGTCTTTCTCAAGCTGTATCAACAATTGTTTTTGCTTTTTCTTCTTAATTCTGAGTCTATCAATTTCTTCTAGAGCATTGATTAGTTCTCCTTCCAAGTCAACCACAACTTCTTCATCACCAACATCACTTCTAGTGCTTTCATTATCATAATTCTCTTTGGACATAAGCATAAAGTCATTAACCTTATCTTCATCATCAAAATTACTATATGTGTCTCCTGAAGAGTCGTCATTATTTACACATAAATTTTTCTTTTTACCTAATCTCTTGGATTTATACTTCTCTTCACCTTCATAGTTATGGTCCTTCTTATTATGTGGACACTTAGATGCAAGGTGACCTATCCTTCCACAATTAAAACATTTGAAGGGAATATTTCCTTGGTACTTTCCTGATCCTTTCTTTAGTCTTCTCACAAATTTTGTTTCAATTTCATCAGGCTCAGAATCCTCATTATTATCAGCTTTAAATGATGCTTCTCTAGAGGTGGGTTTATCTTTAACTATCCTCATTTCATATGCATTCAAAATTCCTAAAAGTTGATAAAAATCCAAATCTTTTAGATCATTAAGTTCTTTTGTATTAGAGACCTTTGGGTTGAACCTATCTGGCAAAGATCTCAAAATTTTCTGAACTAAAGAGTGTTCCTCAATTTTTTCACCAAGTGCTTTAATTGCATTTACCAGCTTCCAGTCACACAGGAACCGACCTATATAATAGAGAACAATAGATCTCCCTTGCACCACCCTGCCACCCTGGTTTTTCTGGCAGCAACCAGATGGAAGCTACAACTCCCTGTGTTCAAGCACCCACTTGAAACTCTGAGGACACCAATCCTCCCTAGCACCTCCCTAGCACCCTAAAATATAAATATTTTCTTTCTTGAATTTATCACAGTGATACATCATTTATCTATGGCTTACCAATTTCATCATTGTTCTGCTACACTGCTTTTCTCTGCCTGCATCAGTGTCTCTTTCCTTGCGTCTGTTGCACTTTATGTTCTTCTCTCAAATATACATTTTTGTTCCTTTCTTCTTATGCTATTTATTCTATATGTCTTCTTTCCATTCTATGAACCACACCTCTTCTATGCACTTCAGCTCCTGCACATAGCATGCTTCTACCCGCATAAAACACTCTCAACAGTAGCAACCTCCTCTTCTCTCTTATGTGTATATTTATAATTCCAAATCCTCTGCCAAATCATACATCTAACTCTTCTTCCCCTCTAAAATTATGCTAAGTCTATTCTTCATCCATGGTCGTTATGCTAAGATTGTTCATCATTAGTGGTCATTCCTGATATTTTTTGGCTTCTCTCGCAGCTACAGTCTTCAACGCTTTTCCATCTGTCAGTTGTCTCTATGATGAGTCTTCATTCCACTAGAAATTAGCTTGAGACTCTTCATCTCCTCTGGCGATCACCCTGTGATTCTTCAAATTCTCTGGTAGATGAAATCAGTCATTTTCTGCAGTTACAATTAGTACATCTCTAGCAGTTACTAAGAGAACCTCCAGGCACTCATGCCTTTTCCGCCTTTTCCCTTCCTAATAAATCTACACAATAGGCGCTAGATTTTTTGGCTAAGCCCCTTCCTTTCACATGACCATTGAGGGTGACCATACGCCTATCCAACAATCATTTTGCGATTTCGCGTTTTGGGTGATCGACTACGAGTCACCTTGATTTTCCCAACTCGCGAAACTCTGAGGTGGAGCCTAGAAACACTAGCTCCTTTCCTTCTCTTCTGCTGATGTGACCACTAGCTGTGACCACAGCCCTATTTGAAAATACATTTCATGATTTCAGCGATCTCCATTGTGAATCCTAGTGATGTGCAAGCTCCTCCTTAACCTTCATCAATGTGACCAACAACTGTGACTAGGGGCCAAGCAAGAGGGTGCTTCACGATTTTGCATATCGTGAACTCCTGCTATGAGTTGCTTCGAAACTCCCAACTTGTGAAACTCTAAAATGCTTCATATCAGATCAACGGTCGAGATCTCTCGGTGATTCAACAGCCCAGATCATTTCACGACTTCACATATCATGAGTTCTTGCTATGAGTTGCCTCGAAAAATACCAACTCGCAAAACTCCGAAATGCTTCATATTATATCAACAGTCAAGATCTCTCGGTGATCTGACGACCCAGATCATTTTGAAAATTCCCATATCATGAGTTCCTACAACTCTCACCTTTGACTTATCCAACTCGTGAGTCAATGAAATGTTGATCTCTCACCACGTGTCCTTTGGATCCATCGACCTATATCATTTTCAAGAATTCACATATCGCGAGTTCGAGGATGGCTCTTGGCCATTATCCTCTTCACAGTTATACTGGATTCAATAGTTGTTATTCCTTCACACTCTGATCTGATGACTAAGGTATAATATCCTCCTCTGCATCCTCCTCCTTTCTAGACTCTGATCTAATGGGCATTGGGTATTCAGGATTGGTGATCCAACGGCCACTATCTCTCCTCCTCCTGAGATTTGACTTCCTAAAATCTCCAAGTGTCAAAGGCCATGACCTTTGATGCTTCTGTGTGCCTTGATGTATGGGATCACATCTGCGCATCTCAGATCACTATCTCTCCTAAGCTTTGATATCTGCATATTTTTTTCTTCTTCACCTAAGCTTACCTTTGATCCTTCTGCAAGCCACAACCTTTTATCCTTCTGCGAGCCTTGATGTATGGGATCTCATTTTCACATCTCAGAATGCTATCTCTCCTGAGATTTGATCTCTGTATAGTGTTTTCTTCTTCACCTGAGCTTACATTGTTCCCGTTTTGCCATCGATTCACACTCTGATCTTGCCATCAATGACAAGAACACTCTTCCTATAAGCATGCCAACACTACTTGGTTTAGTGGTTCAACCAAATATGAAACCAGATTGACCACCTGATCAACTGGACTGGCCGAGGATGGAACTAGATTGACCAGTCCATCAAACAATGATGGTTTGGGAGAGATGTTATGATAACCATTTGGAATTTGAATATTTTACAAAAGATAATAAGCCTCATCCATACGAGGGAAAAGTTGAGTGTAATGATCACCTTCGCATAAAATACAAGGAAATTTGAGAGTTCTATTCTTCTTACCAACCTTAACATCACTAGTTGACAGGGTGTCACTAGCATGTTTAGCAGGGGATGATGATGTGGAAGACCACATTTATAATACCTTGGGGAGACCAGGGAAATCCCTCAGAAAGTGATCATGATTAAAAATACTGCAAGGGAATTTGGGTTTAGGATTCTTCATTTTAGACTTGTCGACTTTATCAACACTCCCAGTACAATTAACAGTAGCTAGTTGCTCGAATCCAACATGACCTGATGCACTTGGATGCTTGGTCTATTTATGATTTTTCTTCTTCTTTCCCTTGCATTTCTTCTTCTTCTTATCAACCTAGCTACTTTCTTTAGAGACTTCACTAGGCGAAGAAGAAGAAAGGGAAGAAGACCTGACAAGTGAAGAAGGCGAAAGGTCGACATGAGGTTGATTTTTGGGTGGTGTACTTACATCTAAAGAATTAGGTGCATTTGAAGCAATGGGAAAAGTCGAGATCACCATAGTGGGGAAAAAACAAGCCAATAACTCAATGGTGAGTTTCGAAATACTTAGTGTGGTAATGCATGAAGGAGAAACATTTCCAAAAGAAGGAAAGGCGAAATGTTCCTTGGGAAAAGCGGTTCTTTTGTTTGTACTCCTAGGAATTGATTTCATTGACATTGACTCGACCTAACGTTCACTAAGAAAAAAAACAACAAACGTGTTGGGAGCATGCCCATTTTGGGGAAAGGAATTACTTTGGAGAATAAAGTGCAAAGAAGAAAAAGACAGTTGGAAGGAAAAGCAGCACGTACAAGGTAAACGTGCATACAGAGGAGGAAAGCATGTGAGGCACGCATCCAAGAAGACCTAACCATGCTATGGTTAGGGTTTTGGTAAGAGGATGTAATGGATGATA
Organism: Picea abies; assembly: GCA_900067695.1. Classification (NCBI taxonomy): domain Eukaryota; kingdom Viridiplantae; phylum Streptophyta; class Pinopsida; order Pinales; family Pinaceae; genus Picea; species Picea abies. The sequence goes on along the minus strand of CBVK0101857184.1, from coordinate 8,147 downwards.
AGCCATAAATAAGTATAAATAGGTACCTAGGAGGTCTAGGTCGAGGTTCGAAGAGTTAGATATGGGTTCAGTGTGATCGTAATTCTAGAATGTAAGAATGACTGTAAAATATGAATTGTTTTGTAATTTTTTGAGATGGAGAGAGAAAATAAGGTATATCTTGAGGGTTATATCACACGCTAAGGAGCCTGGTGTGTTATAGTCCACCTCATTGTAGATATTGACCCAAATGAATGAATATTGTAAGGTGCGCAACACTTTAATTTTGGTGAAACCATAATAAAAGAGAAAGAAACCAAATATTTGTGGGTGTAACCCAAGAGGGGGTGAACCATGGTAGATCATGTGTTTTGTGGATTGATTATTGTTTATTTCTTTACTTTCAATGGTTATCTAGTAGATGAATGCATGAATGGGTTAGCTAGATCTGATTTTGTCTACATGCATGAATAAGAATGGAAAAATGTGTAGTATAGATGAATGTTAGAGTAAATAAATGAAGATCACATAGTGTAATCTTAGATCCCCACTCATTCCCAAGCTGCAAGCACCTGAGAATTTCATCCACCAATAGAAATATCTCAGGTGAGACTGCACAGTGCACCCTATGTACTGCGTTGCCTTCTGGTTTACCAGGGGGGATGATAGTTTTAGAGGGTTTTATTGGAAACCGTAGTAGATCTGAACCTAGGTCATCCCAAGAATGGTAGAAAGAGATAAGTAACCAAAAAATGGTTATGTTTCTAGTTGGAACATAATGGGATTGAGTGAATGAGATATGTTGAAGAATCGTGAAAAGAATGTTAGATCTGGTGAGGAAACATTAAAAGAATGAGAATATAGAAGGGGGTCTTTAGACCGTGGAATACAATGAAGGAAGACATCGAAATATGGTTGAAAACAAAGGAGATGGATTTTGTGCAACAAGATAACAGAAACCCTAAAATAACACTGTGCAAATATTTGGACAAGTATGTATTTAGAGACTTGCATGAAGTATTTTTTTGTGATTTCTTTCATGTGTTGAAGGAGTGGATATTGAGGTTGAAATACAACCACCCTACAAATCGAATCAAACAACTAGAGTGGAATTATGTGGAGATCATGCAGTTACAACAAGTTTAAAACCAATTTATGCACACATTAGATTTCTAGTTAGACAGCATTGTTGCAGGATTTATCACACAATTTGTAGTAGATACAGCGAAGTCTTACATCACAATAGACCAAGAGTTTCTGAAGGGACCTAGAGGTAGGTATATGAGATAGTTGTATACTTACATCAAGATATTATTGTATGACAAAGGTGTAGTGACAATGGCATCTGACAACTAAACTTCCTTACGTGCATGGGGGAGGGGGGGAAGCATTGACTAGAGCTGGAAGGATAGAGAGAGAAATGGATAAAGGAAAGGAGGAGGACTTGGAACCAATCATGATGGAGGAAGACTAGATCAAGAAGATAATGGTAACAGATGGAAAGACACGCAGTGGATAACCCTACCAATATAAGATGAATAATAAAAAGAGAGCCACAACTGGGAGAAAGAGATTGGAAAGTGATGAAGAAGAGGTAGAGGATCTCTAAGTTATGGAGCAGATTGAGAAAAACCTGCACGCAAAATATGAAAGGAAGAGAAGATTTCCAAGAACAGGAAGAGAAGGCATCATTTCTATCCATATCAGTACCAGTGTGGAACCCATAAACCCATGTGTGACTAATACACCAGAAAGAACTCCACCATTTAGACAATCAAATTTCAATGGAAGAAACACAACAGGAAGTACATTTACACAAGGAGAATAAACTCGAGGAGCCAGTTTAGGAAGCATTAGTCAAGGATATACACTACACAGAGGTAGTATTCCAACGTAGTTTGCAATGGCAAGACATGATCCTACCATCAGGTTACCCAAATTCAAGGGAGAAGCATCAGAGGATCCTTAAAAGAACTTATTTATCTGTGAGAAGATTTGGGAAGCAAAGAAGATCACATATGAGGATACAAAACTTGTGCAGTTAGCTATCACACTAAGATGTCGCACACTAGATTGATACATGAGCTTAGCTGCAAACAGTCCACTAGGACCAACCCAAATGATTGTAGATGTCAATAAGCTACTGATAAATGAATTTCAAAATCCTAGTTCTGAATATCAATACACGAATGAGATGATTGAGATCAGACTGAAACCAGGAGAATTTTTTTGGGAGATCGATCAGAGGTTCAAACAGTTGAAGGGTAAATTGGAATATGTCATGACTGACATGGAGTATAGACATCTCTTTGTGAACTCACTATTACCACATCTGAAATACCCTTTGAGGAAACAGAAGTTTCAAACTCAGGTAGAAGCTCTACAGGTAGCCTTACAATTGGAAGAGAACTAATCCCAAAAGATAGATCCATCAATAGAGGAGTTGAAGGAGGATCTAAAGAATATAACATTTCAATTAAACCATAACAGGGGTAAAGACAAAAGAGAAGTTGTTTGGTGTACCACATGTAGGACAGAATGACACCACAAGAATGAATGCCCAAATTTCGCACAGTACATGGAAACAAGGCTACCAAACCCTTTTCCAATAGGAGGACCATGGTGTGAGATATATAAAACACATGGAAATGATCCATATCATTTTCCAACAATGCAAAAGTATCAGATAGTACCCAAGAGTTCATACTACAACTTTTGCAAGTCAATGGTCCATGATGACAAAGACTGTAGGACGATGGAGCTGATGAGGAAAATAACATCAGACACCTATAGGGTGTAGGAATAAATGATGACAAGCCAAGATGAAACACATTTTAACCAAGTACCAACCCCATATAACATTGTGAAAAAGCCTTATAACATTTTGCGCCACAATATAATCCCACGCAGTATAAACAGGTACCTCAGTATAATGCACCACGAGGAGATCGAGATAGCTACATAGGTGGAGGATGAGGTAGAGGAGGCTTTGGAAGAGGGAGAGGACCAGTGGTATTTCATAACTGTCAACAACCAGGACACTATGCATGAGAATGTCCACCTCCACCCGCAACATGTATATATTGTCGTGCATCAGATCATGACACAGAAGACTATTTGACACTATTGGGGAAGATCCAGGAGAAGAGGAATCAGAACAATCATAATTTTCAGTGTATTTATGTAGAGTAAATGGATGATGGAATAAATATTTACATATTTACGCAAAGAGGAGCTAAGATAGGATCTGACGTAGTATGACGGGATCTAGCACAACACCAATGGGTGAAGAAGAATATTGAACTACAGAAACGGTTCGATGTGGGGAAATAAAAATAAATATTCAAGGAAGAAAGGTAGGAGGTCCTCAAGAGAGATGTTGCATTTACATCAACCGTGAAACATACTCCGAACATACCAACGTACAATATGCCCCTATCAATGGATCACACCAGCAAAATACCACCTATAACACAAGTAAGTAACATAAAGAATTTTTTGCAATCCTGTGTTAAGTTATTAAATGACTAATAATCTGTTAAAATGTTGAAAAATATGATAGAAATATGTAACACAGAAGTAGAGGGGAAATTGGAACAAAAAATATTCAATCACCTTCATACAAGAAGAAGGGCAAGTAGGGAATTCATACTAAATTCTAACATTAGAGATTTCAATATGGGGGACATCATACTAGATTTAGGCTATGAGGTAAATGTGTTACCCAAGAAGACATGGAAATGCATGGGAGATCCCACACTAGGCTATTCACCTATCCAATTGAAGATAGAAAACCAACATTGAGTTCTACCAATTGGAAGACTTAAGGGTGTGACAGTGGAACTGGATGGAGTACGCACTAAGGGAGACTTTGAAGTGATAGAAATAGTGGATGGCACAACACCTTATCCAACATTGCTTGGACTGGATTGGGAATTTGATAACCAAGCCATAATCAAATTGAAGACAAGGAAGATGAAATTTGAATCAGGAGACTACAAAGTCATTGTGCCATTAGATCCATTAGAAGGAAAACATTTTATAGATCCCACTTGCTTAGATCTGGAGGAAATCAACCAGTTATACTGAACCATCACGCACAAAGAAGATTATGCCAACCCATCTGCAGATGGGATACTCAGATGGAGGAGCATCGCATAGTGCACTTCTGACTTATATAAAGGTTTCGATAATTGGCAGCAGATATTACATGAAGTATCCACAAGAAGGTGCGCAATAATAGACTGTGTAGTAAGATAAGTGGGTACAGAAATCAGAGAACCTCCCAGTTTCCATGGCATTAACGATTTATAAGAATTCCTAACAAGATAAAAAGATGAGGTGTTATAAAATCAAAGGATCTTAAACCTGGACATAGCACTCAAGGAAACACCTGTAATATGGTGTGGTGTGCACAAAGAGACAGTTAAGGATTGGTACCAATGTAAGTGATTACTGTGCATTATATTCGACGCAAAACATGGAAGCAATGAGATGCAGAGATATGAGGGACGGGGATCACCAAAAAAACACTTGGAGAAGTGCATAACACTATCGAGAATAACACCACCATAGGAATGGCATCATCACTTCATTCACACATTGGAAGGAATTCCAACAAACTGGTATGTAGACCAAGAATGGCGCAGAGGCACTGCAAAATGGACAACATTACAGCAGAATTTTATAGCCACTTTCTCATTTGAACATGAGAACCCAAACATTGATTCAACACTCAAAATTTATTAAGGAAACATAGGTTGAACTTATAACATAGTATCAATAGAAGAACAGATAAACAGTTAAGGAACTATTGTCATGCTACCATGTGCAAGAAGAAGCACCAGATGAAGATAACCCACGCAACTTTCAAGCTACATAAATTGAAGGAGAAAGAGAGGTGGAAAGTCCATCTCTGGAATCATAAGTGTTTGTTTCACCAATCAAGGTGAATAAATTCAACATTGTGACAGCTAATAATCCCAAAATGGCCAGCATTGGAGATTACTGGGATGAAAAAATAGTAGAAATAATAACAGAGTTATTGCATGAGTATAGTGACCTATTTCCAACCACATTTACAGAAATGAAAGGAATAGTAGGAGAGCTAGGAGAGATGAATATGCCTCTCAAACTTGAGGCTAGATCTGTCCAACAATGACCATATAGACTGAATCCAATATATAATAAGAAATTAAAAGCATAAATTGACAGAATGTTGGAAGCTTGAATCATAAAACTAGTACAAGAATCCGAATGGATAATCCCTATGGTAGTTCAGGAGAAGAAACAAGGAGGCATAAGGATATGTGTCGATCTGAGGAAGCTAAATGATGCTTTCCTACAGGACCCTTTTCCTACCCACTTTACTGATGAAGTCCTAGAGAATGTGGGAGGTCAAGAAGCATATTCATTCATAGATGGATTCGCAGGCTACCATCAGATTAAGATAGCTCCAGAAGACAGGTACAATACCATTTTTTCCATAGAATGGGGATCCTACTAGTACACAGTCATGCCTTTTGTGTTGAAGAATGCATCAGCCATATTCTCAAGGGTAGTCATAGCCACTTTCAAATAATTCATCCATCAGTTTTTAGAAGTGTATCTGGATGATTGGACAGTATACATTCTATTGAAATACCATGTAGAAGTGTTAAGGATAATGTTGGAAAGATGCAAGCAGTGTCAGATATCATTAAATATCAAGAAGTGCATATTTGGGACACCCTTTGGAATACTATTGGGACACATAGTGTGCAAACAAGGCTTGCTAATAGATATTTCCAAGATTGCAGTCATTGATAATTTACCATCACCCAAATCAATGTGCCATTTGAGAGAAACATTGGGACATACAGGCTACTACAGGAAATTCATAAAAGGGTATGCGCAGATCACTATGCCGATGGAGAAACTACTCAAGAAAGACATCATATTTCAGTGGAATGAGGACTGTTAGTGAGTTTTGGACACTCTAAAAGAAAAATGGTCACAACACCTATACTAGTATTCCCATATTGGGAAAATACATTTCATGTGCGTGTAGATGCATCAGCCATAGAACTTGGAGCTATTATGGCGCAACCAGGAATAGGGGAATTGGACTATCCTATAGAATTTTTTAGCAGAAAACTGGAAGAGTCAGTGAAGAATTACAATAATACAGAAAGAGAAGGCTTAGAAATGGTATATGCACTTCATAAGTTTAGAGACTATTTATTTGGAAAACACCTTAAAATGTTTACAGACCATTCAGCCCTCAAGTACCTAGTCAACAAGCCATTGTTTGGGGGGAATCTATAGATGGTTATTGTTGTTTAAAGAATTTGATTTCAAAGTGATAGTCAAACCAGGGAAGCTGAATGTAGGACCATATCACTTGTCAAGAATCACCAATGGAGAGAAACCTACAAATTTAGAGGACAAGTTCCCCGATGTGCAGTTATTTTCAGTCCAAGTAGTTGAAGAATATTTTGCTAACATCATTGAATACTTGAGTACAAGGACTGTGCCACAAGATTTTAACATTGCGTGGAAGAAAAATATGGTAGTCATAGTTTCATACTATCAATTGATTGCGGGACACTTATACAAGATGGGCGCAAGCAACATTTTGAGAAGATGTGTACTAGAACATGAGAGGCCTAGGATTTTAGCAAAGGCCCATGAATAAATAGTTGGAGGACATTATGCAGGAAACGATACTGCACAGAAGGTATTGCATGCAGGACTATGGTCGCCAACCAGTCACAGAGATGCTAAGGATTATTACTAGCGATGTGATGTATGTCAAAGGGTTGGTAAACCTAATAGAAGGGATGAGATTCCCGTAAGACCACAAGTAGCCTTGCAAGTATTCGACAAATGGGAAATAGACTTTGTGGGACCAATTAACCCACTAGAAAAAAGGTCAGGATCAAGGTATATCATTACTACAACAGAATACTTAACAAGATGGGAAGAAGTAGCACCACTAAAAGATTGCAGCACATTTCCTGTTTGAGAAAGTGATCACTAGATTTGGATGCCCAAGGATTTTGATGAGTGACCAAGGTACTCACTTTATCAACAGTACTATCAAGGCTATGACAGAGGAATTTGAAGTCTATCATCAGAAGCGTACACCATATCACCCTCAAGCAAATGGAACAGTGGAATCCTTTAATAAGATCCTAGAGAATGCCTTGACAAAGATCTGTAATGTTAACAGAGATGAATGGAACTTGAAGATACCAGGAATATTGTTGGAATATGGGACTACATGAAAAAATTTGATAGGAAAGAAACCATTCAAGTTAGTGTATGGACAAGAAACAGTGGTGCCATTAGAATTCCTAGTACCCAGTCTGCACATAGCAGCAATTACCAACATGACAGAATGAGGTGTAGTAAAACAAAGGATAAATCAGCTGATGGAGATGGAGGAAGATAGGATTATAACATGATTTCACCAAGAAGTATAGAAATAAAGAGATCAATCTTGGCATGACAGACATATCAAGAGGAAGAGTTTCAAGGAGGGAGACCTAGTCTTGGTGTATGACATTGAATTTCTTCAGCATCCAAGGAAATTCATAATGCATTGGCTGGGTCCATATGAAGTAAAGACTATCATAGATGGAGGATCTGTATAGCTGAAAGATTTGAAAGGCACAAAAATAAAAGGAATGATCAATGGGATTCGACCGAAACTGTATAGCGGTAGTCAACTTCTTAGAACTTAAAAAGTTAACACGAAGTAAGAGAACCTATACATAGTCTATTCTAAAAAAAAAAAAAAAAAAAAAAAAAAAAAAAAAAAAAAAAAAACTTGTGTGCAAGAGTTACCATGCCAGACATCAAAAGACTGCGCGCAAAAAAAATGGACGTAGGGCGACGAAAGGAAAATGTCTGCGTGCAGCAAAAATGGACTTAGCACAACGAAAATAAAATATCAATGTGAAACATCTACACGACATATCGCGCACTTGGAACACTCATCCCATTGGAAAAAGGACCAACAGTCAGAAAAAGTAGAAATTTTAAAAATGACGGTTACATCAAAAAGGCACCAATTGTAAACAATTATGGAATTCAATGAAAAAGTAAGCATAAAGTTCCATTACATTAATCAAATCTGGGGAAGATTCTCCAACAAGTTTTGTAACACACCCACTACCATAATC
>CBVK0101857180.1:0-29605 GCA_900067695.1 Picea abies | reverse complement strand
AACACTTATAGTGGATTTAGGGCAAGCTAAAGGCCTTCTAGAGAAGTATTTCTCCTTCCAACCCCCAAGGTTTAAAATGAAAGTCGTTTCGTGGAATGTTAGAGGAATTAATGCTCCTATCAAGCATAGTTTGTTGAAGAATAGAATAGGTAAAGACTGTTTATTTTTCATAAGCATTAGGTTAAGCATGAAGTTCATTCCATTTTATCATTTAACCATAACCATAAATGCTGCAACAACCAAGATCACAAGAAGAAGCACCATGCACAAGAACACAAAATGTATCTTGGGAAACCCTTCTCAACAAGGGAAGCAAACCTAGCCAAATCCTTTGCTATAATCTTCAAGAGAAAGACCTTTGCCACCAAGAAAGACCTAGCACACAAGAGGGTGCTCAAACCCTAGGACTCTAGCGCCCAAGAGAGGTGCGCACCTTTTGCCAAAGAAGTGTACTTGCTGAAATTTCCAAACTTGCTTGAATGATCTATCTCCACAATGGGGAATTTTTCCTTTACTTATATTAGACTTGTCCTATCAACTGAAGTGTCTATTGGCTCAACAGGGCCGACCTCTCTAAGTCATATTATTATTATTATTATAATAATTAATATTAATATTCATATTAATATTAATATTAATTATCTTTTACATTTAATATTAAACACATTAAGGTGGGGCCGACCTGTACCCTTTACATAACAATTAGGGTTACAGGTAGGTCTGACTCTTGAACAATATATAGCAAAGGTTTTAACACACCCACTAGTGGTCATCCACTAGGGGCACATCCATAGGGATGTCATAGCTCTGATTCACTGCATTACACAGAAGAACCAGGTCTTCACACGTTCACCTGTGCTCGTCCACTCTACAGATCTGCTTTCCCACTGCCACCGACAGGAGAATCATTTGGAGTCTTCTCGTCAACTCTGCTGCTCAGAGGAGGCTAATACATCATCTTCTTCTCTATCTCATGACGATGCACCCAACACTTTGGGATTTCACATGTTCACCTTGTGCTCAACCACAGGCACATCCTAACTCAACAGATCGCTTTTCCACTGGATAATCATCTGGAGTTCTTCTCAACTCTCGGAATGGAGGAGGTCATCTCTACGTTCCCATCTCTGTCTCAGGCAGGAACCACGTACCCTTCTTAGGGGCTTTCTCTCAGGTTTGTAAGCTGAGAGAAAGACTTCACATTGCTGCAATTATCCACACCTCACAGGCTTGTAAGCTGCAGAATGTCTCACATAGCTGCAATCATTAACAAAGAACAACCTTCGATCTTAATGCTACAGGAAACAAAATGTGATAGTAACATAATGTCAATCATAGCCAGAAGATGCTGGAGAGGATGTGAAGTCCTAGCCACTGGTGTGGACGAATTCGCTGGGGGCTTGGCCATTCTTTGGGACCTAGGTCCAGATCATCCTTGAAGACAATATTAAGACCCTTAGATTTATTTCAGCAAGCTATAGAGAAATTGGCTATTTGGACCGGGGATATATCACTAATGCTTATAGACCAACTAACCTAGCCCTCAATCAACCTTTCTTGGACTTGATTCGAGCACTAGGAGAAGTCATTAATGAGAGTTCGTGGATTCTAGGAGATGACGTCAATATGATCATTTCACTCCAAGAGAAAAGAGGAGGACACAGACAATCAGAAGCCAATAACATAGTCTATAGGGAAAACATAGACAAGCTCAGATTGTAGATATCTAAAAAACCAACGAGTGTGATACTTGGACCACCAAAAGTGGAGGAATGCACTACATAGCTATAAGATTGGATCGGTTACTAATCATAGAGTCTAGTTTATGAAATAAGGTATAAATGGAAGCATAAATCTTACCAAGCTCAGGCTTAGATCACTAGTTGATATGCCTCCCATGGGACAATACCCACACCTCTTGACTCAAGCCTTTCAGGTTTGAGAAATTCTAGCTGGATCACCTTGACTTCCTGCAAAACATCAAGATTTGGTGGAAGGAAGCCAATAGAGATTGGGGCACAAGGATGTATAAGTTCCAACAAAAGTTAAAGCAAGTTAAGCAGAAAATTAAGGAATGGAACAGGAGGTCTTTGGCAATATTTTTCAAGCATAGAATCAGTTAGAAAAGGAAATGGAGGATTTACATGTGGTCATCATCAGAGAAGGAAGGGCATAGGAATGAGTAGTCCAAAAGGGAACATCTTCAAACCCATACAACCACCCGTGCTAAACAAGAGGAAAGCCTATGGAGAGAAAAATCTATAATCCGTTGGTTCAAAGAGGGGGACAAGAATACTTGATTCTTTCACAATTTTATGATTGGTTGGAGACATCCTAACAAAATTACCTCCTTGAAGTCAACAATGGGGGAAAGACTAGAAAAGCATGAAGACATTGGAAATGAACTTAGAAACCACTTTAGCCAACTGCTAATAGAGCCTCTAGAGGATAGGCAGGAGGCCATCCACAACATAACAAGCTGCATCCCATATCTAATTTCCCATGAGCAAAATATCAAGTTGATGAGAGTAATTACACATGAGGAGGAAGTATCGCAAATTGTCATTGAAATGGCATCTGGGAAATCTCTTGGACTAGATGGATTCACAATAGATTTCTTTTAGGCTTGTTGGTTGGTGGTTGGAAGAGATGTCTGGGAAGTTGTGGATGAATCCCTCTCCTCGGGGGGAATATTTCAAGCTTTCAATTCATGCTTAATTCCCAAGGAGATTGTAGCCAATAGAATAGATAAATTTTGTCCTATTTCTCTGTGCAATGTGATTTACAAAGTAAGAACTAAAGGCATTGCCAATAGGCTAAAACCCGTCATGTTTGGAATTACTTCCCAAGGACCGTTAAATTGAGGGAAGGCAAATCGTGGATGGTATAATAGTAGCCCATGAAGTTATTCACTCTCTACAGACTAGCCAAACCCAGACATGCTGATCAAACTAGACATGTCTAAAGCCTATGATATACTCAACTAGACTTTCCTTGAGCAATTGCTAAAAGCCTTTGGGTTTTGTTTTGAATGGATCTTCTGCATAGGAAACTTGGTCTCAAATTTCTTCTCAATACTTGTCAATGGTCCCCCATCCCCTACCTTCAACCCCTACTGAGGAATCAGACAGGGAGATCCTTTTTCCCCTTTTTTATACATCTTGATGGCTAAAGGCCTAGGTAGAAGTCTCAAATAGGCCATGACATTAGGCAGAATCAAGGGGATTAATCTTCATAAGAACATCGACCCTCTGTCCCACCTTCAGTTCGGGGATGACACTATGCTCATGGGAGTTCCCACAATTCGTGAGGCCAAAGCCATTAAGCAGATCGTGGATACCTTCATGCTAACCTCTGGAGTTGTGATAAACCAAGGTATGTCATTCATTTATTTCTTTAACACTCCCATGAACATCCAAAGAAACATATCTGGGATATTGGGCTTTCAGAGAGAATCCCTTCCATCCAAATACCTAGGAGCCCCTCTGTTGGAGAATGCCTCAAGAACCACCTCACGGGAAGATCTCTTATCCAAGCTTGATCGCAAATTGCATAATTGGAGCTTCAGATTTCTATCCCTGTGAGGCAAAATTATCCTCATCAAATTAGTGCTTCATTCTATGCCTCTTTATCTTTTCTCTGTCCTCGTAGCGCCTTCCAAAATCATCGAAGCCATTAGAAAATTGCAGCCTTCATTTCTCCAGGGAGGTCCAAATAAGGAAAGAAATTGGGCCTTGGTGGCCTGGGACTTTGTAAGTCTTCCAAAATGAGCAGGAGGACTTGGCATCAACGACCCCCATACCATGGGCAAGGCATCGGTAGCTAAAACTTGGTGGCCATGGCCTTAAATGCAAAGAAGATCTTTTGGGAAAAATTTGGAGGGCCAAATATGCAGGGGATATAGAGGAGGAGGCTCTACTTTGGATGGAGGGCTCTTGCTAAGGATCTCTGATATGGAACGATGCTTGGCATCACAAATCTTTAGTCCAACAACATTGCTTCTAGGAAATGAAAGGAGGAACATCTGCTCTCCTTTGGGATGACTCTTGGCAGTAGGAGAACAAACTGGGATCATAGGACTTTCTGCAAGAGGCAAAGACCACCCTCCAAGCCTTCGGCTGGAATATTGTCCACCATTATTGGGAGGAGAATCTAGAACCCATCCAAGAATCATATAGTTCATGGAAGTTGGGAGCCAGTTGGTTGGTTGAATTGAATGAGGAATCTTGCAGAAATCAAGAAAGGCAACTGTGGGTAAGAAGAATTAACTTTAGACAAGGCTTGAACATCCTTAGATGGGGAAACCAAGGGGATGGAAACTTCAAGGTAAAGCATGCCTATGCCCTGGAAGCTGAACATAATTTCCTTAATAGAGAAATGATATGGCAACAAGTATGGAACTAGGAGCTTTGGCTGAAAGTCTCAACCTCTCTCTGGCTCCTAGGAAGGAAAAAACCCTATCTTGGCACAAACTCCTAAAATGTGGTTTCGAGGATAGATCCTTTTGCCATTGAGCAGGAATGACGGGGAAACAATAGAATACATTTTAATGCCTTCTCATAAGCAGGACTTCTCTAGGACAAAGGAGTTGGGATATACAGACAATTCGACATGCAAAGGAATGACTTGTACAAATGCTGGAAAATTGGGAATTTTCACCTTTTGAAAACCCAATTCTCAATAAAGCCTACATCCTCTTCCTAGGATTTTTGCTTTGAGCAATTTTGAAAGAATGCAATAGATGTATCTTCAAACATCAAAAGTGGGGCAAAGAGGCCATTAACAATCCTTTCAGTCTAACTTTCAAGAATCCATCAAAGCAATCACATGGTCCGAAGAAGCCAAGCATCCCTAGGGAAATGAAAGACAATCTTCTCAGCGTGGGGTCTTGAGCAATGCTTGTCAGTCTCCACTTGATGTAATAACAAGCCTAAGGTTCTACCAAGGGGATCCTGGTCCCAACACCCCACACTTCATTAAGCTCAACTTTGATGGCGTATCCAAGGGCAACCCCAGGCCATCAGGAGTAGGAGTATCAACAATGGCATCGAACTACATTGGACAAAATATCAACAATGGCATCGAACTAGTTGCTATGGCGAAAGGTTTGCAACTAGCGAGCCAATTTGGATCAATGTTGCTAGAGCGCGGAGCGAAGTCGGAGCGTTTTTAGGAAGCAGAGCGTCGAGAGCGTCATTTTCAAAAAATCCTCGGGAGCGAAGCATCTATTATATATATAAATTTTTATATATATTGCGTTTATATTAAAAAACCATGCGGAAAGACAAATTAGCTGCAAAATGTATGAAAACATGCATATTTGTACATTGTAACATTAAAATGGCATCCATAGTAGTAAGTAGTAGTACATCAATGATTAATCATTCGAGCATCAACCATCTAGAATCTAGCAATTACAAACTTACAAACCAACATACAAATTTTTAAGCCATATAATAGAAAGTAGACCATTAAGTTATGGAATGAAATCGGTCATCTAGCAACTGTCAATAATAACATGAGTCATGACCAAATAGTTATGATTACAAAATAGGCCATCTGCACTGAATTATGAAGATCGAAAGGTCCAAAACAATAAAGTTTAAAATGTGCTAGACTCTAGAGTCTAGTTGCTAAATGCTATGAATCTATCATCTATAGACTAACATGTAAAGTAATGAAGCGCCCCATGGAGCTTCATATCACTAAACCATTTTGTAACTCTCCAAGTCACATTTTTTTGCAACATCTTTGAAGTACAAGATTGGTTTCTTGGGTTAATTGTGCTAATCAATTTAAGGTAATTTGCACTTCCACTCTAATCTATAATGACTTTAGGGTTTCCCCCTAGGCTAGGGTAGTTTCCTAAGTCCTTAGTCTGAAATCATAGAAACAGAGCTAGTGTAAAATTCATAGAGAGCAACTCTATAACATACCATGAGAGCAACTCTATAACAACATTTAGTACAGATTTTTAGCACAGTCCACAGTGTTCGATTATTTGATTTAAGTCATAGAATCAGAGCCAAGGTAAAGTTCCACAAATGCTGTTAAAGAAATAGAAGAATAGAGCAATAGGCCAACAAGATTCATTAGGAAGTGCCCATTTTGCACCCTGGAGCGAGCTTCCGAAATCCGGAAGCGGGCTTCTGGAGAAGCTTCCATGGAGGATTCGCTCGGAGCAGGGTTCCGAGGGTGGAGTGGGGGGGGGGAAGCTTCCGATAACACTGATTTGGATACAACATCATTATTGAAGGAGATTTTCTGATCTTGATATGAGCTCTAACTAGGCTTCTGCATGGCTTCAAGTTTGACAAAACCTCAAAGAATTGGCATCTCTTAGCCGGGTTGGAGCAAGTTTGGAAGCTCACTGAGGCCATCTCTTCCATCAACCCATCCCACGTTTACTGGGAAGCGAATGCTCTAGTGGACATGCTGGCTAATGAAGGGGTTTTGCAATCCATCTGAGACATGATGTGGCCATGGAATGGCATGAACCCCGATAAGCTAAGAGAGGATTGTGAACTAATCAACTAGAGGGACAATAAGTTCCTGTATGGGGTGTCATTAGGTGAAGCAAGGACAAGCTCTGCACAACTCATGTAGGCACGCTTGCGTGGGCTCACCCATGCTGGGAGCAAATACAGGGAGGCCAGACAAGACAAAAGCTCTCATTGCATAACCCTCCTGTCCAAGCTGCAACAATTGGAATGATGCAGTGTTCGATCCCACCTTACGCAACATGATGGTTGGAATAGGGAGGCAAGTTCATATGGTTAATTCGAGAAGTGGAAGAGTGGGGTGGGTGAAGGAATAGAGGTTGTTGGTCTTTGTAGTGGTTCTAGCTCCATCTCCAGGTCTTGTCCCTTTGGCTTGTTTTCGAGTTTTTCTATTGTTTTATTAGGTTGGTATATCTTGCTTTCTGGTTTGTAACATCATGTCGGGGTAAGCAATCTCCATTTGCAATTGCTTGAAGTCCTGTCCACTGGTTTCAGAGGTCTCTTGCTAGTTCTTTCCTCTAGGTGGGTGACTATTACTCTAGCTTCTGCTCTTCCCCCCGTGTCGTTGGGTTCCCCCCTCTGTCACTGCCATCCTTTCATGTCCTCTGTCAATCATCCTAAGTCTAAGATGACGAACTCTGGGAGTGAGCAATGGCCATAATCTAGCAATTGTGAACTCAAACAAAGGTCCAAATATGCTATTAAGAATGTTAAGAAATGTAGCTCAAGCAAGAACTTCTTGCATAGGTTTCAATGTGAATGAGCAGGAAGTGGTTCGAGACATTTCATTGGTGAGCACTTTGAAAAGGTGGTCACTAATTCCATCTTGTAATTTCACTTGAAAAATAATAAATAAAAGTGAAAATCTATCGTTTTGAAGTCAACTTAGTCTTAGGAATCTAAATGAAATGTTCTAGAAGTTCTAGAACACTAGTGACTTAGATTTGGATTTAATCTTAGCCATACATCTCAAGATTGAGATAGGTGGCTGCTAGGATCGAGGAGATTAGTTATTTCTTCCAAAGCATAAAAAGGACAAGATGGGAGAGGTCGATCTCATACGAGAAGAGAGTGAAGAGAGCAAGAGAAGGGTAGAGTGCATTCAAGGAGGAGAGCAGATTTTTGAAGCGACTAGCAAGTACAAATTACAATAGATTGTACATTACTGTAACGGTCTCTTCCATGCGCAAGCCATACACCTTCAGGTTTGCAGGTCGTACACCTTCAGATTTGCAAGTTGTACTTTATCTTCTGTGATTGTTTAGGTGTGCTTTAGTGTTGAGAGGAGAGGAAGATCGATCTTCTGTTCAGAATAGTTCAGAAAAGAGCAGGCTGTATTATTGTAGCTATTACCTTACTTACACAGGTCGTACACTTCAGATCTAAGAGATTCAATGACCATACAACTTTTGGTTAATGCATGCTGTAGAGGTCAGCTTGTAAGCTTTGATCAAAGGAATGAAAAGCCGATTAGAAGGAGAAATTTTTGTGTATGTGTTTTATTTATTTTGTTGTTCATTTTTCAGTTGTTGTGTGATTGATGCAGTGTTCAGAAATTTAATTTTTTGCCTTGAAATAAATTCTGTTTTGAGTTATTTAATGAGAGATTATTAGGAAAACAGTCCCATAGGCTTGAAAAATTTACACGGTATCAGAGCTATTTCTCTTATTGAGATTCTCAAGTGTTTACAACAGTAAATCAATTGCTGAAAAGAAGGACTAGCAGTTAGAGGGTTTCAATATTTTTTAAGGATTAACTTTTCAGATTTGGGAGTTTGTGCATTAGATCTCAGAGATGGCCCCATCCAGCCTTAGATTTGAGGATTGACTGGATGGTGCCTCAAATTTCTTCTCATGGAAAGTGAGGATTACACTCTTATTAGAAGAAAATGATCTCTGGGATATTGTCAAGGATGTAGTGCCTTTGCCTACAGATCTGCAGCAGTCGGTCGCTCACAAGAAGAAGGAAGCGAAGACCAAGTTGATGGTTAGGGGCGCCATAAAGGTGTTGAGATTTGGGTACCTTGGAAAGTGGTCCCCTTGTGTTTGTGAGTCTCTAAACACAAAGGGGGAGACTGTTACCCTTAATAATTTACTTTGTGTTCTAATTTTACTTTGACTTAGGAGATTTAAGTCAAAAGTGAAATATGTCACTTAAGTCATAAAGTGACAATTAATTCACTTTGTGGGTGAATTAATAGACATAAAGCAAACTAAGGAAACTTGAGAAAGTGGGTTTTCTAAGTGAGATTTTTTAGATTAAATCTCACCCATTGATTAGGCATGGCTAGATTGAATCTAGGCCATTTGTCTTTTAGGTTTGGCCAAAGAGAGGCTAAAGGAGGCAAAAGGGTAAGGATGGGATTCATTCTTCACTTGAGAGAGTTGAGTGAAGAGAGGAAGAGAGGAGAAGAGGTTTTTGTGGAGAAAAGGCAAAGAGAATGAGGGTGCACCATGAGAGCTTGAGTTCCAAGCTTGGAGAGGGCGCATTGTGCTTGGTATAGGGGCGCATCTTTGGACGAGAAGCACTTGGAGCTATTGGGTGCACTATTGGAATAGGGCGCAAGTGTTGAAGAGGAGGTAGAGTGCACCAAAGAGAAAAGGGGGCACATTCATCTATTACTTGAGCAAAGGGTTCAAGGGAAGCTCATAAGGGGCGCCATTACCCAAGCTAGCAGGCAGCAAATGTGAAGGGTGCAAATCCCAAGAAGGGGGGCGCATTTCAAGGATGAAACCCATGCCAAACTTGTCAGGAGTTGGCAAGTGAATCAAGTTCCTTTGTGCATGTATTTGTTGTACTGTTTTTGTTTTCAGATCTTCATAATAAAATTCTACTCTAAACTGGTTTTCCCCATGGGGGTTTTTCCAGGGTCATGTTGACCAAAAACTTGTGTGTTCATTTGTCATGTTTGCTTACCATTTCAGTGGTATGTTGTTAAAGATCCTAAGAGGGTATTTGATGTTTTGAGTTATATGCATGTGCTAATAGTAATGGCAGCCTAAATCATACATTTAACCCATGCAAGAGAGGTCTCAAATGGGCATCAAACCGCATGATTAAAGGCAGTTTTTCCAGGGGAGAATTACTAGACAGTGTGACTGTCCTAAAACAGTCCTGTAGCAACCTGTGAAAAAGTCTTGAGTTGACTGTTTTGGACAACAAGTTAACTGTCTAGAAATAGTGAGACAAAAAAACTTGAAACACCTTGAAAATAGTGCCCAACAGCAGGTCAAAGACAGACCTCTGTTGGCAGCCTTGGGTGCCTCGAAAATCTTCAAAAGGATCATTTGATCCTTCATATATCCAAGTAGAAAATTGCGAAGGAGATGTTTGATGCCCTAGTTGGCCTCTACCTGAGTGAGAACATAAATAGAAAGATGGTATTGCGATACAAACTTAGATCCATAGAGATGACCTGATCAAATTCAATCACCAATTATCTTATGAAGGTCACATAGATTCGTGATCAACTTTCAATAGTTGAGGAGAAGATTGCAGATGCAGAGTTGGTGAACATGGTACTGAATGGATTGCCAGCTTCATGGGAACCATTTGTCAAAGGGATTCGTGCTCGTGAGAACCTTCCGAACTTTGAAAGGTTGTTGGATGATTGTATCGAGGAGGAGACTTGGATGGAGTCAAAGGCCAACAAGAAGGGAGGTGACAAGAACATGGCCATATTTGGTCAGACAAATAAGGGAAGAGGTAAAGGACCCAACCAAGGGTAAGGGAAAGAGCGAGGAGTCATCTTCAGCTAGGAAAGAAGGACTTGAGTAAAATCAAGTGCTTCATTTGTCATAAGCACGGTCATTATGTATCACAGTGTCTAGATAAGAAGAAGGGTAAAGGGAAGCAACAACAAAGGTAGGTAGCAACCTCTATAGAACCTCAGATGAATGAGTTTGCTGCCATGTTCGAGAAATATTTCTCTATAGTATTTCCTTTCTACCAACATAGTTCCTAGGAATGTGTGGTATGTGGAGAGTGGGGCATCTCGTCATATGACATTAGCTTGACAATTATTTTCTAGTCTAACAAAGTAAGACTCAGGAGTATAGGTTGAGCTTGGTGACGATGCCAAGTACCTAGTAGCAGTTGGTACTATTCCCTTCCAGCACGAGTCAAGAGACTTTTTAGATTTGACGATGTTTTGTTTCTTCCAGGTCTCATAAAGAACTTGCTTTTAGTTTCGGTTATGTAGGATAAGGGCTTTGCAGTTGAGTTCAAGAACCAATAGGTCCTCATGAGACTAGAGGAATCTAGCCCAGTTTAAGCACAAGTAATAGGGGTTAGAGAAGGTAATCTTTATAGGTTGTAGGGTGAACTTGTTCAATCCCTAGTTCATAACAGTGACAACATGTGCAAGTTGTGGCACAAGAGGATGGGGCACCTACATCATAGAGCATTGCCTATTCTGAGGAAGATAGTCATAGGTCTTCCAGAGTTCAGTATTGAGCAGCATGGAGTATGGAGAGGGTGCATGCTTGGCAAGCATGCCAAGGCTGCTTTCCCAAGTAGCGAGCATAGGTCTAAGGAGATTCTAGATCCGATGCATTTGGATGTTTGTGGACTGATGTCAGTAGAATCAATTTTAGGAAGCATGTACTATGTTTTTTTCATTGATGTCTTCTTTCACAACTTGGATTTACTTCCTAATGACCAAGGATGAGGTCTTTGGTAGGTTTCAGGAGTTCAAAGTTGTAGTTGAAAACCAAACAGGGAAGAAGATCAAAGTCTTGAGGTTAGACAATGGGGGTGAGTGTAGGGAGTTCAAGGGTTTTTGCAAGGGGGCAGGGATCAAGAGGGAGTTGACTGTTTCGTACAACCCACAACAAAACCATGATTAATGACCAGGACTTGTCAATGTTTCTTTGGGTAGACTCATGCAACAAAACAATCTACATCCAGAACTGGTGTCCTCACAGGATCTTGGAGGACAAGACACCACAGGAGGCATTCACTGGTGTGAAGCCAGAGGTGACTCATTTCCACATCTTTGGTTATCCAGTTTATATCCTTTTGCCGGTAGAAAAGAGGACTAAGTTGGAACCCTCTAGTAGGAAGGGTTTATTTGTAGGTTATAGTGAGACTTTCAAGGCCTACAGGATCTATATTCTAGCTCAAAGGAAGACAATAGTGAGCATGGATGTAAAGTTTGTGAAAGAATTTGCATCTAGGAAGTCCCATGAGCCTATTCCAATGACAAAGGATGAAGAGCTGGAAGCTTCGATGGTTGAGCCAATGTTTTTAGTGACTTCTAGAGCAGTACAACAACTTGTAGGTGATGAGGAGGAGACAATAGCCCCTTCCACTTCTGTCAGGAGACCTCAATGGTTCACTTAGATATTGAGGGATGCTCAGGAGTATATTGAGGCTCCTAGGAGCGCTTTTAGGGAGAGCAAACCTCCGAAGAAGTTTCTAGACTAAATCATAGATTCCAAGCCTTCTATCTTTCAGGTGGCAATAGAAAAATAGGTATGGCAAGATGCCCTGGTGGAGTACACCTCCATCATGATGAATGATGTTTGGCACATAATGCCAAGACCAGAGGGGAAGTTAGTAGTAAGTTCCAAATGGCTCTACAAGATGAAGCATGCAACAAATGGAAGCATTGAGAGTTTCAAAGCGAGGCTTGTGGTGAGAGGGTTCTCCTAGAAAGAGGGAGTGGACGATGAAGAGACATTTGCTCCAGTCGCCAGGGACACTTCCATTAGAACATTTATGCCCTTACTTTCATTTATGGGATGTAGGATACATTAGATGGGTGTGAACATAACTTTCCTTAATGGGATCATTGAGGAAGAAGTGTACATAGACTAGCCTCAGGGCTTCAAGTTTAATGGGATGGAGTCTCAAGTTTGCAAGCTTAAGAAAGCCTTGTATGGACACACGCAGGCATCGAGAGCATGGTATTCCAAAATAGATGGATATTTGCACAGTATGGGCTTCACCCAAAGTGAAGCAGATCCTAATTTATATTATATTTGTTGGGATTGATCTACTTGTTTTAGTGTTGTATGTAGATGACTTGTTTCTTATAGGTGCAGAGAAGCTCATTGCAGGGTGCAAAGCAGAGATGGTAATGGAGAACGACAGAGTGCATTGAAGGAGAAGGAGAGCAGATTGCTGAAATGACTAGCAAGTACGACAGATCGTACATTGCTGTAGTGGTCTTTTCCATGCACAGGCTGTACACCTTCAGATTTTCAAGCCATACTTTATCTTCTGTGATTGCTAAGTGTGCTTCAGTGTTGAGAGGAGAGGAAGAGCGATTTGTTGTTCAAGACAGTTAGGAAAAGGGTAGACCGTACACTTCAGATCTAGGAGATTTAATGATCATACACCTTGTAAGCTTTGGGCAAAGCAATGAAAAGCTGATTAGAAGGAGAAATCCCTGTGTATGTGTTTTATTTCTTATGTTGTTCATTTTTCAGCTATTGTTTGATTGATGCAATGTTCAGAAATTTAATTTACTGCCTTTAAATAAATTCTGTTTTGAGTTATTTAATTAGAGAACATTAGGATAACAATCACCTAGGCTTGAAAATTTTATAACACAATTTTATTAGAGTTTCCGTTCAACTTTAGCATCCCACTTGTAAGAACATAAATACTTTTAGTAGGCATCGATTCAATGCATGTGATTTGCAACTAGCGAGCCAATTTGGATACAACAACATCATTATTGAAGGAGATTTCCTGATCATGATCCGGGCTCTAACTAGTCTTTTGCATGGCTCCAAGCCTGACAAAATCTCGAAGAATTGGCATCTTTTGGCTGGGCTGGAGCAAGTCTCGAAGCTCATCGAGGCAATCTCTTTCATCACCCCATCCCACATTCGCAGGAAAGTAAACGAACTGGCAGATAGGCTGGTCAATGAAGGGGTTTTGCAATCCATATGTGACATGACGTGGCCATGGAATGGAACAATCCCCAATAAGCTAAGAAAGGATTATGAACTTGTCAACTTGAGGGACAATGAGTTCCTGTTTGAGGTATCATTAGGTTAAGCAAGGACAAGCCCCACGAGGTGCATTCAGGCACACTGATGTGGGCTCACCCATGCTAGGAATAAATATAGGGAGGGTGGATAGAACGAAAGCTCTCATTATAGAGCCCTCATGTTCGAGCTGTAGTAATTGGAATGATGCAGTGTTCGATCCCACCTGGCGTAACATGATGGTTAGAATAGGGATGCAAGTTCATATGGTTAATTCAAGAAGCAAACGAGGGGGGGTGGATGAAGGAATAGAGGTCGTTGATCTCTGCAGTGGCTCTGGCTCCAACTCAAGGTCTTGCCCCTTTGGCTCATTTCCAAGTTTTTCTGTTGTTTTATTAGGCTGGTATATCTTGCTTTTTGTTTTGGTTCAACAACACGCCGGGGCAAGCAATCTGCATTTGCAATTGCAATGAGCTGGTTTTAGAGGCCTCTTGCTGGTTCTTTCCTCTGGGTGGGTGACTGTTACCCTGGATTTTGCTCTTCCCCCCCATCGTCGGGTTGCCCCTCTGTTACCACCATCCTTCCGCATCTGCTATCAAGCATCCTAAGCCTATGATGCCGAACTCTGGGAATGAGCTGTGGTCAGAATCCAACAATTGTGAGCTTAGATGAGGGTCCAAACATGCTGTTAAGAATGTTGAGAAATGTAGCTTGGGAAGCAACTTCCTGCACATGTTTTAGTGTGAACATGCAATAAGTGGTTCGGTACATTTCATTGGTGATCACCTTGGAAAGGTGGTCACTAATTCCATCTTGTAAATTCACTTGAAAAATAATAAATAAAAGTGAAAGTCTAATGTTTTGAAGTTAACTTAGTCTTAGGAATCTAAATGAAATGCTCTAGAAGTTCTAGAATATTAGTGACTTAGATTAGGATTTAATCTTAGCCATAGATCTCAAGATTGAGATAGGTGGCTGCTAGGATGAGGAGATTAGTTATTTCTTTCAAAGCATAAAACAGACAAAATGCGAGAGGTCGATCTCATATGAGAAGAGAGAAAAGAGAGCAGGAGAAGGGCCGACTGCATTCAAGGAGAAGGATAGCATATTGTTGAAGCGACTAGCAAGTACAACAGATCGTACACTGCTGTAGTGGTCTCTTCCATCCATAGACCGTACACCTTTAGGTTTGCAGGTTGTACTTTATCTTATGTGTGCTTCAGTGTTGAGAGGAGAGGAAGAGCAATCTGCTGTTTGGAACAGTCAGGAAAAGAGTAGGCCATACTGCTGTAGTTGCACCTTTCTTACACAGGCCATATACTTTAGATCTAAGAAATTTAATGACCGCACAACTGCTGTTTAATGCAGGCTGCAGAGGTCACCTTATAAGCTTTGATCAAAGGAATGAAAAGTTGATTAGAAGGAGAAATCCTTGTGTATGCCTTTTATTTCTTCCACTGTTCGTTTTTCAGATGTTGTGTGATGGATGCAATGTTTAGAAATTTAATTTTTTGTCTTTAAATAAATTCGTTTTTGAGTTATTTAATGAGAGAACATTAGGACAACAGTCACCTAGGCTTGAAAAGTTTACATGGTATCAGAGTTATTTTTTTGATTGAGATTCTCAAGGGTTTACAATAGTGATTCAATTGCTGAAAAGAAGGACTGGTAGTTAGAGGGTTTCAATATTTTTTAAGGATTAAATTTTCAGATTTGGGAGTTTGTGCCTTAGATCTCAGAGATGGCCTAAGCTAGCCTAGATTTGAGGATCGATTGGATGGCACCTCAAATTTCTTGTCATGGAAAGTGAGGGTTGCACTCTTATTACAAGAGAGTGATCTCTATGATATTGTCACAGATGTAGTGCTTTTGCCTAGAGATCCACAGTAGTTGGCAACTCACAAGAAGGAAGTGAAGGCCAAGCAGATGATCATGGACACCATAAAGGATCATTTGATCCCTCATATATCAGAGAAGAAAATTTCAAAGGAGATGTTTGATGCCTTGGTTGGCCTCTACCACATTGAGAACATAAATAGAAGGATGATATTGTGAAACAAACTCAGGTCCATAGAGATGAGCAGATTAGATTCAGTTATCCTCTTCATCCTCTTCTTTCAATTTTGGTTATGGAGGATAAGGGCTTTGCAGTTGAGTTCAAGAACCAACAGGTCCTCATCAGATCAAAGGAATCTAGCCCAAATATAGCACAAGTAATAGGGGTTAGAGAGGGTATTTTTTACAGGGTGCAGGCCCCAGGGTGAACCTATTCGGGACCTTGTTCATAACAGTGACAACTTGTGCGAGTTGTTGCACAAGACGATGGGGCACCTTTATCATAGAGCATTGCCTATTTTGAGAAAGATAGTCACAGGCCTTCCAGAGTTTAGTATTGAGCAACATGGAGTATGGAGCACTCTTGGCAAGCATGCTTTCCCAAGCAACGTAGGTCTAAGCATATTCTAAACCTAGTGCATTTGGATATTTGTGGAACAATGTCAGTAGCATCAATTTCAGGAAGTATGTACTATGTTTCCTTCATTGATGACTTCTCCCACAAAATTTGGTTCTACTTCCTAAAGACCAAGGATGAGGTATTTAGCAGGTTTTAGTAGTTCAAAGTTGTAGTTGAAAACCAGACAGGGAAGAAGATCAAAGTCTTGAGATCTGACAATGGGGTAAGTATACCTCCAAGGAGTTTGAGGGTTTCTGTGAGGAGGCAGGAATCAAGATGGAGTTGATTGTCTTATACAACTTACATCAGAATGGGGTTGCAGAGTGGAAGAATCGATCCATGATAGGGGCTACTAAGGCCATGATTCACGACTAAGACTTGTCGATGTTTCTTTGGGTAGAGGTTTGCAACACAACAGTTTACATCTAGAATTGGTGTCTTCAGAGGATCTTGGAGGACAAGACACCAGAGGAGGCATTCATTGCTGTGAAGCCAGAGGTGAGTCATTTTCGCATCTTTGGCTGTCTTGTTTATATCCATGTACTAGTAGAAAAGAGGACTAAGTTGGAACCCTCTAGTAGGAAGGGTTTATTTGTAGGTTATAGTGAGTCTTCAAAGGCCTATAGTGTCTATATTTCAGGAGCAGAGGAAGACAATAGTGAGCAGTGATGTAATGTTTGAGGAGGACTTTGCATCTAGGAAGTCCCATGAGCCTCTTCTAGTGACAGAGGATGAAAAGCTTGAAGCTCTGAAGGTTGAGCTAGAGCCATGGCTCATGAGTGATTTCCAGAGCAATACAACGACCTTCAAGTGAAGAGGAGACAATAGCCCCGTCTACTTCTTCTTGGAGACCTGAATGGTTCATTAAGAGATGGAGGGATGCTCAGGAGTATGTTAAGGCTTCTAGGAGCACTTTTATGGAGAACAGACCTCTAAAGAATTTCAGACTACATGGCATTGATGAGCAACATCATACATTTCAAGCCTTCCAACTTTTAGGAGGTGACAAACTAGTAGGTATGGTGGGATGCCATGGTGGAGGAGTACACCTCTATCATGAACAATGATGTTTGGGACATAATGCCAAGACTAAAGGGGAAGTCAATAGTAAGTTCCAGATGCTTGTACAAGATCAAGCATGCAACAGATGGCACCATTAAGAAGTTCAAAGTGAGGTTCGTGGCGAGAGTGTTCTCCTATAAAGAGGGAGTGGACTATGAGGAGACATTTTCTCCATTCACTAGGTAACTTCCATAAGAGAAGTTATATCCTTAGTTTCATTTATGGGATGCAAGATACATTAGATGGATGTGAAGACAACTTTGCTTAATGGGATCATTGAGGCATAAGTGTACATAGTGTAGCTTCAGGGCTTGAGGTAAAGGGGAAGGAGTCTCATGTTTGCAGTCTTAGGAAAGCCTTGTATGGACTCAAGCAGGGACTGAGAGCATGGTATTCCATAGATAGATATTTGTAGAGCATGGGCTCTACGAAAAGCGAAGCAAATCCTAACTTATATTATATATTTGTTGGGACTGATCTACTTGTTTTGGTGTTGTATGTAGATGACTTGTTTCTTACAGGTGCAAAGAAGCTAGTTGCAGAGTGCAAAGCAAACATGGAAGCTGAGTTTGAAATGAAGGACATCTACATGATGCATTGCTTCTTGGTTTGGAGGCTTGGCAGAAACTAGGGGAGATTTCACTCGAGGAAGGTAAGTATGTAGTTGAGATCCTAAAGAAGTTTTGGATGGAGGATTGTAAACCTATGGCCACACCCATGATCACTAATTTGAAGAAGGTGACATCTTCATATTCATAGTTGGTGGATCCCATGTTGTATAGGCAGTTGATAGGTTCCTTGATGTATTTGGTCAACACTAGATCAAATATATGTTTTGCTGTGAACACCTTGAGTTAGTTCATGGTGGAGCCGAGTTAGAAGCATTGGGTAGCATAAAAACTTGTTCTTAGACACTTGACGGGCACAATGGAGCATGGTTTGAGATATCTTCCAGATGGTGAAGTGAAGTTGTAGGGGTATTCAGACTCAGATTGGGTAGGTAGTGTAGCAGACAGGAAGAGCACCTCATGATGATATCCTTGTTCAACAGGAAGAAGGCTTTTGTGGCACTTATCTCAGGAAAGGCATAATACATGGCATCCAGTACTGCTAGTTGTGAGGTCATTTGGATTCAAAAGGGAGTAGTGAAGCTCTAGTATATTCCCACATATTAGTAGGTAGCTAATATTATGACCAAACCCTTAACAAAAGGGAACTTTGAAACATTCAGAGGCAGAGTTGGATTGGTGTAGAATTCCTTCCTCACTATGAGGGATTGTTGACAAATGTATCTCAAGCAGGAACTTCTTGCACAAGTTTCAATGTGAAGTTGCAGGAAGTGGTTCGAGACATTTCATTGGTGACCTTCTTGGATAGGTGGTCACTAATTCCATCTTGTAATTTCACTTGAAACAAATAAAATAAAAGTGAAACTCTAATGTTTTAAAGTTAAGTTATTCTAAGGAATTTAAATGAAATGTTCTAGAAGTCTAGAACATTAGTGACTTAGATTAGGATTTAATCTTAGCCGTACATTTCAAGATCGAGATAGGTGGTAGCTAGGATTGAGGAGATTAGTTATTTCTCTCAAAGCATAAAAAGAACAAGATGGGAGAGGTCAATCTCATATGAAAAAGAGCAAGAGAGAGCAGGAGAAGGGCACAGTGCATTCAAGGAGAAGGAGAGCAAATTGCTAAAGTGGCTAGCAAGTACAATAGATCGTACCTTATTGTACTGGTCTTTTCCATGCACATGTTATACACCTTAAGGTCTGCGAGCTGTACACCTTCAAATTTGCAGGTTATACTTTATCTTTTGAGATTTCTTAAGTGTGCTTTAGTGTTGAGAGGAGAGGAAGAGTTATCTGTTGTTCAAAAAAGTCCGGAAAAGAGCAGGCTGTACTGCTGTAGCTGCAACTTTCTTACATAGGCCGTACACTTCAAATTTAGGAGATTTAATGACTGTATAACTGTTGGTTAACATAGGCTGCAGAGGTTGGCTTGTAAGCTTTGATCGAATGAATGAAAATATGATTAGAAGGAGAAATCTCGGTGTATGTGTTTTATTTATTCCATTGTAGCAATAACTCAATATGCTTGAGTGGGAGATAAATGACAGTTTTGTTGATTTGCAGGGACACCCCGCACCTTTGGCTGAGCATGAGTCACATCCCACACCGTCTATTCAAAAGGAGCATCCTCATCATAGAGACATGAGTAGTTCATTAAGGAGTTGAAATTCTTTGTATGGTGGCAATGATGCTTATAAGTCTTTGCAGAAGAGGCATAAGAGGCATAATCTTGGACTTGTGTTGACTATCGGTATTGATTGTCGTTGGATCGATGACTGGTCATCACATAATTTGAACAGGTGCAGATGTGTATCATCGACTGAACACTCATACAATTGTCTTTATTCATACTAATTGATTAATTGATTGATTGATTGATTGTTGTCCCCATCTCTGTTGGACAGTGTTGTTGGCATGTTATGCATGTGGGACAACTTTGGTTGGAGGCCTTGTATGTGAGCGCTATTAACTATTTTAATCCCTCCAATTGTGCTTAAGGGGGAATGTTGTTGAGCTTGTTGGGATGTATAAGCCCAACTTGATGTTGTTGAGAACCTAGCGGATGAAGGTCTAGGGACTACTTCGATCAATGACCAACTAAGAGAACTACTTTTTGACACACACCTAGAAATCAAAAGGGCTTTTGAGCAAAGAAAGCTAAGTTTATTTTGCTTTCGATTTTTTAACTATTCTTAATGGTGTTGTAATTGGCTATGGTTTATTCTTTTGTTGCATGATTTTGGAGCGTTTATGTTGGTATCTAAAATGGTTGAGATTGCTTGGTTGATAGCACTAAGATTTTCAAGACTATTCTTGATAGTACTTTTTGTGAACCTTGTTATAATTGTTTGTGCATAGGCTCTTGTTGCCTCACCTTTGTGTGTGGAGATGTTTTGGAGGCTCAAGCTCTAAAGAACTTTCTGTTATAAGCCTTGTTGCATGAGTTTGATCCACTAGGTTCCAAAGAGGATTGTGTCGAGGTGTTATGGAGGTAATTGTTTTGTTAGACTTCGTCATCAAGTATTTTGACTATATCAGTTTTTCTAGCCCCGTTGTGTTCATGGGGAAATGATGGGAGATGTTATATCTCCAGAGTTTTTTTCAATATAGCTTGCAGTAATGATGTTTGTAGTAGGAAGTTGTCTTTAGGGGTGGTGCTGAGATAATGCCCCTTTGATAGATCCTCCACGTTTGTTTAAGGGAGGATGTGAGATTATTTAATGTAAACCATGTTGAATTTTTGTTAATTACGTTAACATTAGATTTACCATAGCAATTTAAACTTCTTTTGCATCCTCATTTCTCCATAGGTGTTGTTGCACCATCGCCACCCAACCATAGGCACCGACTCGTGCCACCCCGAGCATAACATATACATCCTAGGAAACCCTTCTACACAAGGGGAGAAAACCCAACAACCTTCTTATAGAGAATTTCCTTGCGAAGACAAAATAACTAAGAACAAGCTCTATCCACTAGAACAAACCGCAAAGAAGATAACCCAACAACATAGATGCAACACACCCTAGCCAGAGTGTTAGGGTGTCTAGCCTCCACTAGCACACCACCAAGAGATAACCAACTATGCAGCTGCAACTCACTCTAGCCAGAGCGCTAGAGTGGCTGGCCTCCACCAACACATCACTAAGACCAAAAGAGATAGACCCTCCATATGTGCCCTTCTTCCTTCTGCAGATGCAACTGCAGCTCTCTCCACCAAACTTGTGCTATATCTCCATGAGAGAGTGTGCCAAATGAGGAAGGTGTCACTCTTATTTATACTAATCTGTCCAGTGACTTTTTTGGGAGGGCTGACCCGAATTTCTGGAAAATATATTTTCTGTTTATCTTTTTCTTTCGGAGTATTATAATTCTTCTTTATTATTTTTTGTGAGGCCGACTTCTCTTCTGGGATCTTCTTTGACTCCCAATGGTTTTCTTTTAATGTCTTGGCAACTTCATCTATAAGAAAGGTTATCTTGAAGGTGAATACCTCCTGCAGCTACCAGAAACATCAACAAACCCAACTTGAGGGGTTTATTGGACCTTTGGGACCTACTTGATCACTCCTTCATTTATGAATAACCACTTTCGTGTTTATTGTGATCCCACCCTTTGGGGTCTTAGTGTTGAATTTTCACTATGCTAGGCTCAAGCATGAGGTTTATTTCATTTAGCATGTACTTGAACCATAAACAAATGCAACTACACCATACACAAGTGCTACAATAACCAAGATCACAAGAAGAAATACCATGCACAAGAACGCAAGAAATATCCTGGGAAACCCTTCTACTCAAGGGAAGAAAACCCAACAATCCTTTGCTATATTCTCAAGAGAGGATCCCCCAACCATAAAACCCTAATGCACACAAGAGGGTGCTCTACCACCTTGAAATTAGCGCCCAAGAGAGGTGTGCACTTCAACCTTAAAGGTAGGTCTGAAATTTCCAAATGACAAGTGACAAGTGTGTTTCCTCAATGGGGAAATCACCTTTATTTATACTAGACCAGACACAACAATAGGTGTGTCTATTGGCACAACAGGGTTGACCTCAATAACTCAGAAATATAATTAATTATTACAATAAACCTTAATTATCTTTCACATATGGTGGGGCTGACTTGTACCCTTTAAATCATAATTAGGGTTACAAGTAAATCTTACACTTAGACAATATAGCAAGGGATCCACACGTCCAATAGTGCTCAGCCACTAGGGACACATCCACCTGTGCTCAACCACATGGACATTATACTCAACAGATCTCTATCTCAACTGAGTCCACAGGAGAATCATTTGGAGTACCACCTCGACTCAACTCTCACATAGAGGAGAACGATACATCGATCATATGGGCACACCCAACCACTGGGGGGACGACTCAACTCTCACATAGAGGAGAACGATGCACCCCATCACATGGGCATGCCCAACACTGGGGTCTCTCACAGGTCGACTCAACTCAGTCACAGAGGAGAACGTATCCTAGAGGATGTCTCACGACGCTGCAATCATCAACACTCCCTTTCAACTAGGGAGGCATTCTCCACCAGGCCAAGTCTCTCACGAAAGTACTCGAACTTTGTCTTGGCAAGTGGTTTGGTGAAGATATCTGCAATCTGCTCATGTGTTGGAAGGTACTGCATGTGTACTTCTTTCCTCTACATCATGTCTCTGATATAATGATATTTTATCTCAATGTGTTTCGATTTATCATGAAACACAGGATTCTCAGAGAGCTTCACACAGCTCTGGTTATCACAATGAATAATGGTAGAATCCATCTCATGATCAAATAAATCTGTAAGGAGCTTGTGAAGCCACACTGCTTCGCTGATTGCCACACTAAATGCTATATACTCTGCTTCTGCTGTACTCAAAGCCAAAGAGCTTTATTTCCTGCTGCACCAGCAACCATGGCAGACCCCAAGGTAAAACAACAACTAGATGTGCTCTTCCAGTCCACTGCGCTCCCTGCGCAACCTGCATCGACATATCCCTGCAATCTCATGTCTACACCGGAGGCATATCTCAGGCCATATCCAATTGTGCCTTGTAGATATCTCAATACATGCTTCGCTGCTATCTAGTGAGTCTGTCTCGACTGACTCATAAACTGATTAAGTACATTCATTGCATAGCATATATCAGGTCTGGTGTTAACCGGATACATCAATGATCCAATCAGCTGTTGGTATAGATGTGGATCAATCTCGCTTGAATCAGTAGAAGCCTCGTTCATTTTCTTCAGATCCATCACCATCTGTGTAGGCATGGATTTGTAGTCTGTCCTACCGAATTTCTTCAATATCTCCATTGTATATTTTCCTTGACTCAAGAAAATCTCATTAGTCCTCTGCCATACTTCTAGTCCCAAGAAGTAGTGCATCATACCCAGAGCCTTCATCTCAAATTAAGAAGTCAATGCACGCTTGCATTCAACAATAGGTCTTTCTGAACTGGTGAGGAATAAATCATCCACATACAGGACCAAGATCAGGCACTTGTCACCAACAATGTGATAATATAGGTTTGGATCAACAACACTCTTGTTGAAGCCCAAACTCATCAGGAATCCATCCATCTTCTCGTACCAAGCACGAGGTGCCTGTTTTAGTCCATATAGGGCTTTCTTCAACCTGCACACATGAGATTTCTCGTCATGTATCATGAATCCCTCTGGCCGTGCGATGTAAACTTCTTCCTCAATCTCACCATTGAGAAAGGCTGTCTTTACATCCATTTGATGTAGTTTCCAACCCATAGATGCAGTTAGTGCAATGATAGTATAGATGGAAGTGTATTGGGCCACAGGAGCAAATGTCTCCTCATAATCAATTTCCTCCACCTGTGAGAATCCTCTGGCTACAAATCTTGCTTTGTACTTCTCAACACTTCCATCAACTGCATGATTGATCTTATAGATCCACTTGGAAGTCACTACAGACTTCCCTTCTGGTCTCGGAACAATATCCCACACATCATTCTTCATGATGGACTAATACTCTTCTGTCATGGCATCTTGCCATACCTGCTGACCTGCTGCTTCTCCATGACAAGAAGGCTCAGTATCAATGATGTGTCTCATGGTTGAAACATAGCTTGAAAATCTCTTTGGTCTCTTGCTCTCTTAGAATGTGCCTCGAGGAGCTGCATGTCTCTCTACCTCCTGCAGAGTTTGTCGAGCCCAGGTAGGCCTTTTATGGCCTACTGCAATGTCTCTGGGAACATCAACTGGATCGACTGGATGGTTGTCTCCCTCTGAACTGCTGAATGGGAGAAGGTATTGTTTCTTCCTTCTTCTCAAATAGTTTGACTCCCTCTGAGTCAAGTGACTCCCTCTGAAGTCGGAAGGATAAACATATGTCTTGGAGGAATTGTGGCATCATCCTTTTCCTTTGTTGCTATCCTCGAGACATCTTATTCTTCTCAGGTCCTTTACTGCCTCTACAGTATCTTGCTGGCCTCCCGTACTAGGATAACAACCAATCAAGAAAATTTGGACTCCCGTACCAGGGATAATGGTCCAAGTCATGAGGGCTCCCACACCAAGGATAATACCCTTCATTATCAAAATGCAAGCAACTATAGGGTAATAAAGAAATCAAATAAGGAATGTAGTACAATACTTACCTTAGTCTACAGTTATGCTCAATCTTGCTTTTGGTCCTCCTGAGAAAGCTCAAAAGAAGAAAACCTCATCTTTCATGTCTTCATCTTTTTGAGGTGGGTCTTGATCAATGTCAGCAGTGGAGGCATGTTGTCTTCCTCTCTTCCTGGTAGGACAATTTCTCGCATAGTGTCCATACTTTTAACATCTGAAACATCGGATCTTTGATTTGTCTTTTCTAGGATCATACCCTGAAGTTGATGAACTCTTCTCGCCTTTGAATGCTTGGTTGAAGCTTCTTCTATTTCTTCCTCCTTTCTTTGTATGAAAGGAAAGAGCATGATTGTCATCACGAGGGGAGTCTTCCACTCCTCTAGCTATAAGTCTGATTTCTTTCTGGGTACAGTCTGTCCATAGACGATCAAAAGTAGGTAATTGTTCTCTACCATTGATACTTTGAAGAAATGGTTCCCAATGTCTTGGAAGAGCATTGAGAGTGGTTAAGACAAGTTCTCTGTCTGATATGGTTTCTCCAATGGCACCTAGCTGATCTCTGATCTTTGAAATCTTCATGAAGAAGGTAGCAAAGGTGTCATCTTTTGTCATCTTGATATTTTGAAGCTGGCCCTTAAATGTAAGAGCTCTGAGGGTGTTGTTACTCTCAAACATATTCTTCAATGCTTCATACATTTTCATAAGCTGTCTTTAGGTTGGCAATACGAGGTAGGAGATGATCTCTTACTGAGTAGATGATTATCTTCCTTGCCTTGACATAATCTTCCTTTCTTTCTTCCTTCTCTTCATCGGTAGCTGTCTCTGATAAA
The DNA here is from genome assembly GCA_900067695.1 of Picea abies. Classification (NCBI taxonomy): domain Eukaryota; kingdom Viridiplantae; phylum Streptophyta; class Pinopsida; order Pinales; family Pinaceae; genus Picea; species Picea abies. The sequence goes on along the minus strand of CBVK0101857180.1, from coordinate 4,637 downwards.
GCCTTTTGTATCACACTCAATAGGTCATCCTCTTCAAGGGTGATTTGAAGTCTTGACTTCCAGGAATTGAAGTTGCTTGATCCATCAAGCCTATCTTCCACCAAGGTTCTGTTCTTCATGGTTTGCATATTCTTCCACAAACCGTTAGCAACTAGGCTAGAAAACCTAATGGCTAGGCTAGGCTAGCAATCTTAGGTTTTGTTGGGCTTATGACTGCCAAAAATAAGCCTTTAAAGTCAGAAGGACACTGGTGAGCTAAAAAACTCCTTTAGTTGCAGAAACCCTAAAAACAAAATTCTGTAGAAAAATTGTGGAACCCTAGAAATCCCAGGGCCAAAAATCCAAAATTCTCGAAAATGCAATCTGAAGGTTGTTGGAGGTGCGTTGAAGGAGGTCGTACACTCCTATGCAATTTTTAGCCCCAACGCTCAAGTATTTACTTGAACGCTTGTGCAATGGCTTCTTCAAGACCTATGCTCTAATACCATGTTGAATATTCACTATGCTAGGCTCAAGCATGAGGTTTATTTCATTTAGCATGTACTTGAACCATAAACAAATGCAACTACACCATACACAAGTGCTGCAATAACCAAGATCATAAGAAGAAATACCATGCACAGGAACACAAGAAATATCCTGGGAAACCCTTCTACTCAAGGGAAGAAAACCCAACAATCCTTTGCTATATTCTCAAGAGAAGATCTCCCAACCATAAAACCCTAATGCACACAAGAGGGTGCTCTACCACCTTGAAACTAACGCCCAAGAGAGGTGCGCACTTCAGCCTTAAAGGTAGGTCTGAAATTTCCAAATGACAAGTGACGAGTGTGTTTCCTTAATGGGGAAATCACCTTTATTTATACTAGACCATACACAACAATAGGTGTGTCTATTGGCACAATAGGGCTGACCTCAATAACTCAGAAATATAATTAATTATTACAATAAACCTTAATTATCTTTCACATATGGTGGGGCTGACTTGTACCCTTTACATTATAATTAGGGTTACAAGTAAATCTTACACTTAGACAATATAGCAAGGGATCCACACGTGCAAGGGATCCACACGTCCACTAGTGCTCAGCCACTAGGGACATGTCCACCTGTGCTCAGGACATTATACTCAACAAATCTCTATCTCAACTGAGTCCACGGGAGAATCATCTAGAGTACCACATCGACTCAACTCTCACATAGAGGAGAACGATACACCCATCATATGGGTAGACCCAACCACTGGGGGATGACTCAACTCTCACATAGAGGAGAATGATGCACCCCATCACATGGGCATGCCCAACATTGGGCTCTCTCACAAGTCTACTCAACTCAGTCACAGAGGAAAACGTATCCTGGAGGATGTCTCACAACGCTGAAATCATCAACACTTAGGGATAAACCCTAAACCTATTTATTGGTGATGCTCTAGTCTCATTTGACATCCAAAATAGACACAATTTATTGTGCTCTTTGGGATCTTCTTATGAAGATTTGTTTCATTGGTTAGAGGTGTTTTTGAATACCACCATTCCTCTTGGATACATTGGGTTCATATTGAAACCTTAACAATTTTCACCTAGCCAATGTTGTTGAAATTGCCTCTTGGAACCAAACTGAGAAAATTTGTTTTCTAGACAAACTGTAGATCAGATTGAAAAACTGAGACCATTTTTGGATTCTACACAAAAAATTAGGGGGGGTTCCCGTTTTGAGTTTTTCCAGATACAATTCTTTTAGCACTCAAATTTATGTTCAAAGATTACTACTATGTTTGGAAGTTTTTGTTTTCGGAAAAAAATCGTTTCTGGAAAATTTGTGTTTGATTTTTTTTTGTTTTGTTTAAATTTATGTTAATTTCTATTTTCAATGATTTCTATTTTTGGAATGTTTCCTTTTTTGGCAATAAAACTTTGGAGGGCTATAACTTTGTCATAACATGAGGTGTTTTTTTTTTTGAAATTGGCTCTTAGTATTTTTGTGTACTTTCCTTTGGTGCAATCAGATTTGGCATTCTATTTTCTATGTTCAGTTTTTCGGTTTTGTCGCATTGAACTTGAAAATGTGCTTGAGTTGGATTGGAAAAGAAATATGGCTGATGTGATATGGGGTAAAAATTTGTGTTGGTTAATTGACTGCAACATCCAAAAACCTACAAAAACTAAAAACTTCTTGTTTGGGAAGAGCAATGTGAACAAGCCAAATGTCTCATTGTACAGATGGTGTTGGATGACCTACAAATATATATTTAAATTGGAGGCTCTGATGCTGATTATCTGTTTGACACATATTCTCGGTCACAATTTGCCCTATTTTGATTGATTACCATATCGATGGTCTACATATGACATGTTTTTGAGGGTGGCCATTATTTGGTGATTTGTTAGGCACATGTGCATTTGTGATGGGAAGACCATCTCGTTGCATGTCGTGTTTGGACTCTGGAGCTCTTGTTGAGCCTCTTGACCCTTTGAAAGGCATCATCTTGGTTTGTGTGATTGAAGCATTATTGTTGATTGTCGACTCTTATAGCTTAGTGGATCACTTTAAGCATCCACATGCTTTTGCCATCTAAAATGTCTTTTTGGGACCACTATTCTTTGACACCTTTGTGGATTTGTGTTTCTGCTTTGGTGACTTGTTACGCTTGGAACATAGTCTGTGTTTGCTTCACTAATTCAAAGAGGTTCGTGTTCCAACGTGTTGAACACCAAGGCACAAAAGGATGTGTTTCTTGATGATACGGGTCAGGACAACATTGTTGAGTTGCCATTAGCCAACTTGGATCTTAATGAACTAGTGTTAGAGTCTATCACTTTTGATGATGGTGATCCTCTTGGGGGGTCATCCTCCACATGAATAGGATGTATATATTGGATTGGATATAAAGGAGGAGGATGGAGGAGAGAGCAATGACAATGGCGGTGATTTTGATGATTCTAGCATGGAGGAGGACTATTGATAGTGACTTGTTATGAGTTTCTTCCATCCATGGTTCAGGTATCCACCCTATTTTGTATTTTCCATTGGCATTCCCGACTATAGTATCAATGCGTAGTATTCTATGTAATGCATTTTGATTTTGATGACATCAAATGACTTAATGAGAAAACTGCAGTTTATGGTTCTAACTTCTAAACTTCTATTTTATGACATATGCATATTGAATATTCTAATTTCTTATATGTTTGATCATCATTGATGTAGCAACTAGTTGTATCAATATTTTGTAAATGTTCTAATTTCAAAAATATTTGGATCTTTATGTTTTTTGTATTTGTAATTTGTAATTTTTTTAATGTATATATATATATATATATATCAGTGTTACACGTGATATTACTGCCAAACCCAACGTGACGATAATATCGCTGGTATTTATCGCGATAATTCCGATAATTTGAAATTATTGCGATAATTTGGAAATTATCGCTCTGTTGCATCAATATCACCTTATATTCAAATTTTTGGTCTTTTTAACCCTCATTTTGCAAAAGTGAGTTAGGGGATTGAACTAGTATTTTCAGACTCGAACCCCAATTAATGGTAATCTTAAAGTTGACATTTCCTTTAAGAAAAAGGATAAAAAATTACTTAAATTTTTAACATTACCATTAATTGTTTCAGGATGTTTGAGAGTGGTTCCAACCTCATAACATTACCATTAATTGTTTCAGGATGTTTGAGAGTGGTTCCAACCTCATCGGACTTCATATGGAGAAAGTAGAGTTTCATATCCCATTCAAAATTCAGTAGGCTTAGAGTTTTCAGGATTTCAGGATTGGTAGGATTGCAACATTTTTGTTGGATTCTATCACGTATGAGGGTATGGGATTGGCATTTAATCCAGAGAACCAAGTTCGTTATGTACCTTGATGTTGGTGGTATTGATTGTTGAACTCTTTTGTCACGGGCTTAGCAAAAATGCGCCCTTCACTCAAACCAAAATCATTGATTGAGCATGTTAAACTTTTTCTACCATATTATAAAGCTTGGATTAGAAAGTTTCATCAAAATAGGGTGGTCTTGATTGATGTCCCTAGAGGATCGATATAGAGGCAAAGGTTAGACAAGAGGCAAAGGGTGATATTGATGATGAGGATCCTAATATAAGTGATGGTGGAACATTGCTAGTCATTTAAATGTTCTTGCTCATTCATTCATAATGCTTTCTTCGAAAATTTCAATAATTATTTGGAATCATGGTTTGAAATCTTTAAAATATAATTTTTTCATTAAAATTTAAATAATTTATGTATTTTTTTGTAAACCAAGACATTGAAATCAGATCGATCTGAGTTTGAGTATCTAGATGCCTCATGATGATCATCTCATGAGATACATTTATTTTTGTTTTGATGTTATTTTGTATTATCCTATCAGGAATTATGACTCAAGATAGATATCATATTTCAATATCGATGTTTGATGGACCACTTGACATCTTAGTGTTTGTTTGATGTTGATGTTGTTTTAGAAGTCTAAAAAATTGAAAAAAAATGATTATTTTAGTATTTTTTAAAGTTTCTCGATAATTTTCGATATTTCTTGCAATATTGCGTATAATTTCAATTTTGAACTGTCGACGATAAATTCTCGATAACAATAAGTGCAACATTGATATATATATCTAA
>CBVK0101857177.1:0-12405 GCA_900067695.1 Picea abies | reverse complement strand
CTTCACAATATCATTGTTATCATCATCAGAGTCTGAGTAGTTTACCAGCTCGGATTGCAGAATGTCTGAAATAAACGACCAGGTGGGTACTGAGCCACCCGTCCGAGGTGAAGTATCTAAGCCGTTGTCTGGACCCTGCGCTGCTACCTCGATATTCGCTTTCACTGCTCTCCTTGGCGCCATGGCTGAAGCTTGATTTTTCACTCTTCTGCAATAAACCTATGTATACATGCGGAAATGAGTTCCTTCGGAGAAAGGTGAGCTCTGTGCGCTTATGAGAAATGTTTAAAATAAAACGAAACTCTCGTATATATTTGAAAATCCTGTACCTTTGAAATGAGTCTGTCAAATCGCAAATAAAACCAAATTTATTGAATAAATCTGATCTTATTTATTCGTGGATTTACCCTAATTTCTCATTAATGTCATCAATATTGGGTGGCTTGACAGGTACTCGAGTTATGGAGAGCAAGTAAATACCTCGTGAAGTGTGCCAACCTTGAAGCACGAGACGTATTTCGTTTAATTTAAAATTACAAATCTTAATGACTTAAATGACTTCCTCGCCTTTCGTTGCATCGTGAACTTCCTTTTCGTATTTTGACCCTTTAACTCATGAGACTGCGAGTGTGGATTTTAATGTAATTAATGGTAATCGTGATTTTGCGCATCCTTAATTACCTAATTAATTTACTCGCCATATCGCGACTCGGGAATTCGAGGACAGATTTTTGGGAAAATGATATGCCGAGTTGCGATATCACAATGTGGTGATAATTAAGGCTCGAATTAGGAGAAGGAAATCTTAGATTAGGTGACTAATCAATCTTGCCATAATCATGTCGCAATTTCGTGAATCGGGATTTTGGACATTTTAACTTTATGAGAAAAAGTACCGAGTGGCGATGTGCCGAGAAACCACACTAACCAAGGTTAGGTTTTACCTTTAGTTCTCGACCAAGATTTTCATAAAAGTTATCGTGTTCTTGGGTATCGGGGCTATAAGAACAAAAACTTGGGCTCAACGAATGCCGAGGTGCGAAATCCCGACGATGTCTAATCAAGGGTTAAAGGTTTTACCATAGTCAATGCATTGAGTAAAAAATTGAAAAATGAGTTCGCAGTTTCGCGACTCGGGACTTGTGAATTCGAAAATTAAAGTGTCTGACTTGCGATATCCGACTTGCGATACCCGAAAATAAAACAAGAAACAACAAGCATACTTGCGGAAAATGGATTCTTTTTTGAAAGTGAAATAGCATAGCTATTCAGGTGACAAGATTTCAAAGTTTTGTGACTTCGGAAGGAAAAGAAAACAACTTTAGGTCTCAAGTATCAAACATTTGAACATTGCGTGATGTGAAAAAACGAGGGCGGCTCCAACATAGGCTCCAACTAGGGATCCCGCTTCCCTGTGAGGCGGGAAGAACAGTAGACCAGGTGCCAAAATTGGGTAAATGGAGTCATAGGCTAAAATTAAGAGAAAAATCCAAAGAGAATGATAGAAAGGGGGAAATAACTTTCGCTTGATAACCCAAAAACTTTTTCAAACTTAGATACTCTTTCCAAACACAGCTAAAGTCACCTTCGCAATTTTCCCTTTTTCACTATTAAGTTTGGGGAACGCTTCAAGACAGTCGTAATGGTCCTAGGATATTCAACAGGTCTTGTGATTCTCAGCTTGCATCAAAAGAATGATATTATATAATCTAAAATAGGGAAGTCCCATCGGAATTTGGGGAAATGATCAGGTTTTTAGAAAGTGTTGATTACCAGAGTTGATTGATGTTTATGTATAACAGCCTTACAGATCTCTCAGACATTGCTTCACTGCCAGCGAGCCTGTTCAGTACCCCGGTGAAGTTGTCTGACCCTTATTTACTGAATTTCTTTTCACCACTTCGGAAAATATTTATGCGTTTAAACGCTAAGACGAGGGCAATCATTTCTGAATTTCCTTTCATTGTCTTAATGGACTAGGTGGGGGCAATCATTTCTAAATTTCCTTTCATCACCTGTCTCGGTATTTTATTCATTCTTAAAACACGAAGATGGGAGAAATCAGTTTATATCAGGGCTGAGATCTGTGTAATATTTTTTATCAAAGGTCTGTCAACTCATTTTGATTACTCGATATCAACCTTCCTTTGACCCTCATAAGACCTTTAGTCCTTAGGGAGACAGGGAAGAATAATAAAATTTTGAAGAACATTTTGTTCAAGTAAGCTTTGATTTTTTGGGACGCTATTGAAAACCTAGGAAGGTTAGGATCGCTATAGGCGTTCCTTAGCTCAGCAGAGGATCAAGTAGTTGTGAAGACCAGCTTTCTCATTAAGATCTGCTTCGAAATCCATGGGGTTTGAAATGAAAGAATCTTTATCCCTCCCCAAAGACTCGGGAAGATAGTGACTTACTAAAAGTTAGGCTCAAATATAGATAGAGAACAAGGCAACAATCAAATGGCTTAATATATAAAAATTCACAACAACTCTGAACTAATTTTCGAATATATTTGGGAACGAAAATTATGACTAACTGCATTTGGGTTTAACATATTTATTCAAATTTAGTACGAAGATCATCGAGCCAAAAATAGTCCTGTTATCTAACCTTTTATATTGCAATTGGAACAATATTACCTTAGATTGCTAAAAACAGCTTTTCATGACCTAAGTATTGAGAAAACTCACCTCTGTCTTTCCTTTTTAATTTCTTTGTGGGCTATGAATTTTCTTATGTATCACCTGTTTTATGTCGCCCTATTTACAACACCGATCTGCACCTTATTTCTTGAGTTAGTTTCGCCTGAGGCTGGAATCCTGTAAAAACAAAATACAAATCTAATAAAAAATGTGTTGAAAATTTAGGAACGAAAACCAAAAATCGAAAATAAATGTGTGAACAAAAACATAAATATGTACAAAAACTCATAATAAAATTTATTTATTTACAATTATATATATACAATTTCTTATTTTTCATTTTATTTTATTTCCTTTTTCATCCGACGACTGTCAAGTCATGTAGTGCTTTAGATATTGCCCGTTGACAGGGGCGCTGAGAACTTCTCCATCAATATTTTCTAGGAGAAAGAAATTTTTTCCTTCTGGAGCCAAGACCCTGAATGGTCCATACCAAAGGTGGTCAAATTTGCCATGCTTTGTGGCTTTTTCCCTTCTCGCATCCCATCTTAACACTAAGTCACCTGGGAAGAACTCTCTGTCCTTTGATTTGAGATCAAACAATGCTTTCATATCATCCTAGTATTTCTGCATTCTCTCATCAACCTCCATTCTGAGCTGTTGAACCTCAATCTGTTGGTTAATTCTTCTGGTTATATGATTGGGCTCTTCGTTTTGATCCTGCCATAATTTCATCACTGGTAATGCTAAGTTTATAGGCAGAACCGCCTTAGTCCCATATACCATCTGAAACGGCGAAATTCCGATAGACCTTTTAGTGCTGACGCGGTTTACCCACAATGCGTGCTTCAAATATACATGCCAGGACCTCTTGTTTTCGTTCAGTACCTTTTTGATTACATTTACCAGGCTCTTGTTAGATGATTCTGCCAGCCCATTTCCCTGAGGGTAATAAGCAGTGGAATGGCCGAGAACGATACTGTACTTCTGGCAGAAGTCGATCATAGCCATGGACTTGAAGGCCTGGGCGTTGTTGGTAACAATATTTCAGGGACACCCGAATCTTGATAAGATGTTATCTTCCAAGAAGTCGATCACAACCAAGTCTGTTGCTCTTTTGGTTGGAATTGCTTCCACCCACTTGGTAAAATAATCTGTGGTCGTTAAGATCCACTTATGCTGAGCAATGGAATGGGGATTAATTTCTCCTATGAAGTCTAATCCCCATTGTTGAAATGGGGCTTTAGTTTTGACTGGAACAAGTGGTAGTGCCGGGAGTTTTTGCTTACCAGCGAATATTTGACACGAGTAACAGGCACGTAGTTTAGCATTAACGTTCGAAAATAGTTTCGGCCAATAGTATCTGGCCCTCAGGATCTTGTAGGATATGGCTCTCCATGCATGGTGTCCCCCGCAGATTCCTTCATGTAACTCTTCTATAACTCGCGGAGTTTCTGACTCAACCAGACAGACCAGTAAAAACCCGAGTGGATCCTTCCAGTATAGTTGATTTTCAGAGATGCAATATTTTACAGCATGGAGTTTTAAAGTTCTGTATTTGGATGGTGTTAGTCCATCTGGACATTTCAGGTTTAACAAGTAGAAGACTATATCTTTGTACTAGCCTGACGATATGAATTTTTCTTCAACCTTGCTTGGATATGTCTGGTCATCCAGCTCTTGCAAACGTGCGTCTCCATCTTCCCCTTGTAGGAAATTGATGTCAAGAGCTCTAAGGTTTGACTCAGCCAAGAGTTTGGCCATACCCTTTCCTTTTATCAATTTAGTTGGCTTGATTTCCAGGTCAAATTCTTGTATTTTAGCGAGCCAGCGCCCTCGTTTTCCATCACTATCCGGCTGTACCAATATATCCTTCACAGCACTGGTTGGAACGTACGCGATAATTTTTGAATGCAGAACGTAAGTTCTGAATGCTTTTAGCGCTTTCACCATTGTGTACGCCTAATTTTCTATTATATCATATTTTAGCTCGGCGTCTCTAAGGCTCTTGCTAAAAAATACGATCGGGCATTCGAAGCCTTCATCATCTTTTTGCAACAACACCGCGAAGATAGTATGTTGAGAAGTGAATGAGAAGATGAGGAAATCTTTCAGGTAATCCGGGCTTGTTAACACAGGTGCCTCGCTGATGACTTTTTTAATATGCTCGAACGACGCTTTAGCCTCAATCGTCCAATTTACTCTGCTATCCTTCTTCAGCATTCCTGTGATCAATTTGACAATCTTAGCGAAATTTGGTATAAATCTTCTTAAAAAATTTATTGTACCTAAGAAAAATTGAATTTCTTTAACGTTTCTAGGAATACTGATAGTTTGTATCACTTCAACCCTCTTAGGATCAATCTTGATCCCATATTTAAATACGATGTGCCCCAAAAGCTTACCTTCCTGCATAGCGAAATGTGATTTCTTTGGATTCAAAGATAGACCATACCTGCGACATTTTTTGAAAGTTTGTTTTAAATGGATCAAATGTTCTTCATCGGTTTTAGAAAAAACCGTCAAATCGTCAAGGTAGATTACTAAGAACTTATCTCTTTCTCCAATGAAAGCAATATCCATGGCGCGCTGGAAGGTAGCCCCTACATTCATTAAACCAAAAGGCACCCCATGGTGTGGTGAAAGCGGTTTTTTCTCTGTCTTGCTCGTTCATGGCGATTTGATTGTACCCAGAAAACCCATCTATCATAGACATTCGATTTCATCCAACTACCCTTTCCAGAATGTGATCCATTTTAGGAAGTGGATAATTATCTTTAAGAGATGACCTGTTCAAGTTTCAGAAATCTACACATAGTCTGATTTCTCCGTTCTTTTTTCTGACAGGGACCAAATTTGCCACCCAGTCTGAGTATCTTAGAGGTACAATTATTTTCGCATCTAAGAGCTTCTTAACTTCCTTTTCAATAATAGGCAACAAAATGGGGTTAAACTGCCTGAGCTTCTGCCTAAAAGGCTTGACTCTGGGCTTCAGAGGTATCTTGTGCTCAATTATAGAAGTATCATATGTTCGAAGCTCGTCATAGGACCAGGCGGAAACATCTCTATACTGTCTGAGTAAGTCTCTATACTGGTCTTTTACCTTAGGAGGGAGGAATTTAGATATCTTTACTATCCTGGAATCTTTTTCAGTTCCTATGTTGCAATCCTCCACTTCTTCTGGTTGGGGCTGCAAAGTGGATTTCACAGGTATGTCGTTATGATCGAAAAGTCTTTCCAAAGGAATTAAGCCTTTCGAGATTTGGTTATTTTTGAGGACCAACATGCGATGATCCGCTATTTTTTCTCAGAAGGTTTCAGGATCTTCATCTTCTTGCATAACCCACATCGGGTCGTTTTGGTTTTCTTGATCTGGATGGGTTTCAGAGAACTCGCCTATTTCTATAAGAAATTTCTGAATTTGTTCGTCATCTTCAAAAACCTGCCAGTGTCGGACATTGTCTGGTATAGAGGGTTTATATCTGATTTGAATATGATATTTCAGTTTAACATTCGTGGGAGGGGAAAAGGTCGAGGCTTCCTTAGCCAATGCGTCAGCATGTAGATTCTCTATGCGAGGAATAAAATGGACTTTTATAGATGAGAAAAAATTCTCCATTATATCCCAGGCGCAATTTCTGTATGTTCTTAGTCTGGGATGCTTGGCTTGGTATTGTCGGTTTACTTGTTTTACTATCAATTCAGTGTCACCGTAAACCTCCAAGTTTTTTATATTCAACTTCTTTGCAGCCTCTAAACCTAAGATTAATGCTTCATACTCGCATACATTGTTGGTGTAATCTATGTCCCACTGCAAGCGATATGAGAAAGGAACAATAAACTTACCTTCAGGTGCTATCAAAAGTATGCCAACACTAGCTCTTTCAGAAGATGAAGCGCCATCGAAGTACATTTTTCAGATACCACCTTTGCATAGTTCTTCAGTCAAGGGGATAAGCTCTTCTTTCTCCATATCAAGTTCTTCTGGACACCCATGTAAACCATCATCAAATGACAATATGCAATTTCCTAGATCTTGGTCTGCAACGTAAATGGGAAATTTGTTTGGATTATGAGGATCACTGACAGTATACGCCAATATTGTTTCTTTGTACAACCGGGTAAATTGACCACCGAATATAGGGATTGTGGCATATGGCATGTCCAATTGTAGAGAACCCCCCAACTTGGCTCCCCATGATCTGGATAACAACATACCATATTTGGGGGGAATATCTGCAATAACCACATCCATCAAGACACTCTTGACCGGGACCTGAGCCAGGGTAACAACCAGATCTTTTATCATTCCCATACATTTAACCTTTCTCGAATCGAAAGAGTATAGGTCTCCATAGGGTCTAGTGATCTGGAGCCCTAGCCTCTCCATTATAGTTTTGGGCATGACATTATGTGAAGCCCCGGAGTCTAACATGCAGTTATGCAGTAACTGGTCATGTATATTCAGGGTGATATAGAAAGGAGCGACATTGTCTTTGAATCCCTTAAAATGAGGACCAAAGGTGATGTTAGGTCTGTCATATTCTAGGTTGATAACGTCGGAGTGACTTTCTGGCTCATAAACGCCCATCACTTTGGCAATTTGCTTCCGATAAGTGGGGTTTTTTGCTAATTCTACCAAAGGAATCGGTATCTTAATTTTATTTAATTCATTTTCAAAATTGTAAGATGTATTGGCCTTGTCCGTTTCTTTGGTTAAGAGTTCCGAGCTTTTTTCTTCTGACTTGTTTGTCTGGATCACTTTATCACTCGTGCCCTTAGTCGTAGATGTAACTTTATCTATTGGCCCTGTTTCCTTTGTTTGGGTTTCATCTTTTTTCACCTCAGACTCTTGAGTCTTTGTTATCTTGACTTTATTGCTGGGTAACAATGTCTCTTCCAAAGAGGTTCATGAGATTGATCCCTTGGCAGGATTTTCTTAGGTTGGTTAGTTGAGGTGGGCTTATTTTTTGATCTCAGATTGTATCTGGGTTGAAAATCAGCCACTATCATTTCTGTTTCTGGTTGAGATATGCAGAGGTCAGTATGATCACCTTCTTCTTCTTCATTAGACAGTTGAGGAGTATTTAAGGATTTCTCATAGTCTTCCCTAGTCAGAAATGGCTGCGAACACTCATCGCCGAAACATGCAACTTCATCTTCTGAATCTCCGAAATCTTGGAGGTCACTTGCTCCTATAAAATTTTCGTTTTTTAGTGGGGCTTGTATTTTTTGATCTTCATTCTTTATTTGCCTCTGTTGATTTTGGGGATTTGGGTTTCTCCTGAAGTCCCTTTTGTTAGGAGAATCAACTTTAGCCTGATCCAACTCCATCCTAGATATTTTGTTAGACAGATCTTTAATTATTCGGGCCATATCATCCACTCTGTCGTCAGTGTATCTATTTGACCCGGAAGGACCCACTGGTTCCCTATAGCGTCTATTTTCACGGTTAACTGTTTCTAATTTAACCTTTAACTTACCTGAAGCCATCATATTAGATTCTATTTTGACAACATCGTCTTGCATTCTATTTAGGGTGGCTCCTCTTCTTTCTCGTAAAAGCAATGCAAAATTAGGTTCAAAAGCTCCCGCAAAGGTTACTTTGGCTGAGGGTTCGGAAGGTTTAACAGCGGCTGGAATTTTATTATATAGTTTGTTAAATCTCAAAATAAATTCCATAACTGTTTCTGAGTTCTTTTTCTTTAGAGACCCAAACTCGGTAAGGTAGTATAAGTGATCCTTTCACTCTCCCCATTACCTGAGGAAAGCGTCTTCCAAGGCGTTATATGTTCGAATAGACGTTGCAGGAAGACTCCGAAACCAAGTTTGGACCTGTCCTTCGAAGGTTTGGACAAGTAATATCGAATAGACATCCTCATGCTCAATACCACATATGTCTGCGAACTGGTCAAATAATTTTATATGCTCGGTTGCGGTTAGATCTCCCTCCCCAGTGAACTTAGGAAGATTTTTGATGTAGTTGTCAGGTAAATCATGGAGGGGAACGGGTAAAACCAGGGGAGCATATCTCACTGCTACTTTTGCAAATACTCCGGGAGGAGGGACATTTGGATGTCCTCCACCCCCTCCTCCAATGCCTGCCATCGACTTGGGAGTAGGAAATGGGGGCGTAACGCACTCTTTTGAATCAAGTGGAACTGGGAAGTTCTGATGAAGAAAGGATGGTATGTCAAATGATAACGATCTTTCCAAAGGACCTTTTCCCTTGTTTATAGATGGGAAAGTTTTATGTGGCTCACTCCTAAATTCTGAGTAGTCTGTTTCCAGATCTTTGGTATCAGACAGAGGGCTGTAGGGAGTAAGAGGTTCTGAAGGTCATTTAGTCTTTACAAGTGGGTTTTTGGGTTTATTAATTGAAGCGGTTGCCTCAAACGAGCCTCTCACTTTTAAAATTTTTTCAGGATTATTAGTAGGCGTAATCGGCTTTCCATCTAGGTTCTGTCTGGTATGCCTTCTACCAGACGCCAGTTTGTGTATCAGTGGAGTCGCCAAGTGAAAGATTTTTTAAAAAGCCTTAAACTGTGTGCACTCTATGTTCACTATCAAAGAGTAACACTATCAACGAAATGATTTGTCATTTTCCCAGGGAAAAGATTTCATAACTTCGGTCCCCGACAATGACGCCAGAAAGATGTTGTTCCTGAGTCTGTACTAAGGCTTAAAGTACAGTGTCAAGGCATCCAAAAGTATGTTAAAATATTTATACAAAGAACATGTTAACCTTCGGTGTAGGAAACTAATGAAGGTTTCTACGTTCTCGCTGTCTAGCTTCCAACTGTTCCTGGGTAGTAATATCTTGTTTAATGGCTGCCCATGAACGTTCCAATTCCTCCCAGGTGTTCGCAGTTTTAAGGATTGTATTGAAAAGATTTAAAGAGATATGATTTTGATTAGAAAGTCCGGGTTGAATATTTGGTTGAGTTGCTGCGGGGACATTCATTGAGGAACAATACCAGTATGGGAATGATTTAACAAGAGATTTCAACGTTGTTTCAATTTAGTCAAAATAAGAGAATTTTTTTCATGAAGAACAAAATAGGAATGAAAACTGAAGGCCCTTTCCCATAACTATATTATTTTTCAGTAAAGATGTGGAATGAGAGAAAAACATTTAGCTGTGGATAACGCGAGGTTCCTATTAGTAGAAAACTCACACATACACAAAAGAAGAAATTGACATAGAAATAATTGACATAGTGTAAATAAATATAAAATTATGTAAATGCGAATTGGTCTTACACCTGCTGATAGCTGGTGCAGAGGAAAGACAAGAAACAATTATATAAATTTAAAATCCCTTCACTATAGTTGCAGCTTCAGCCTTAGCATGTCTGAAATCTAATAAGGAATAGGAATTAAGACGAATAGGGAAAAACGACCATACCTTTTTTGATGACGCTTTGAGATCTTTACTCACTCTGCCAATTACTATTTGTCGCGCAATCTCATGACAGGCTAGCTTGTCAAGGATGAACAACGGTAGCGCCAGAGGAGGGACAACAGCTCCAAAAACTCTAAAATAGGAGAATTCTTCTTCTATGTACCAGTCCGCGATACTACTTAGATTCGTAGCAATGCTATCTGAGATGCGGGGTGGTGAAAGACCAAAAATGGCGATGTGCAGGGGCACCATCACCCAGTTGAAAATCTCATAAATAAACTTATTTGCATTATTTTCCCACAGCTTGTCGTGGTACTCATGCACAGTTTTTTCTTGGGTTGGACTCCAAGCCCAATTCATCAAAGGAAAAGGTGTCATGGAGCATATTGCGTCCATGATATACGCGGACATGAAGAATCTGGATGGTCTCCCAGCTGCTTTTTTCTCCCGGTACTCTGTGACTCTGTTGAACAAACTGTCGGAGAGCATCTTAGCCCAATTGAATGAGCAACCTTCCGCTACCTGAAAGATGAGAGGTACCCACTGGATGTAAAAATGCGCAGTATCCTCCCATCCGAAAAGACGACAAGTCATCATCGCCACATACATATACTGTGGATCCAATGAAGAAATTGAATACACACCCTTGTCATTCGCTATGAATGTTGCGGAACGCGAAACCCAATCTTTAATCAAACCAGGCATGGTTTTGTCATATTCCTCGCATTCCTTCTTTTTGAATTCCTCAAGGAATTCTTTGCCATATGTATATTCAGAAGTTGCTGGGAGCTTATACATAGATTGGATATGTTCTGGTCTGAAAGTTCCGACCATGACCTGTCGGTCATTTATGATAGTTTTGGCGGGCAGGTCGATGTGATCCAATGCCCATCGGATCATGTCGTAGTATGGAAGCAACCAGGTGCATTCCCGACTGAAAAATTGTCTTGTACTTAGTGTTCAGGTCATCCTTTACAATATCATTGTCATCGTCATCTGAGTCGGAATAGTTTACGAACTTGAATTGCAGAATCTCTGAAATAAACGACCAGGTGGGTACCGATCCACCAGTCCGAGGTAAAGTATCTGAGACGTTGTCTAGACCCTGCGCTGCTACCTCGACATTTTCTTTCGCTGCTCTCCTTGGGGCCATGGATGATGCTTGCTTTTTCGCTCTTCTACAATAGACCTGTGTATACATGCGGAAATGAGTTCCCTCGGAGCAAGGTGAGCTCTATGCGCTTATGAGAAATGTTTAAAAAGAATGAAACTCTCGTATATATTTGAAAACTCTGTACCTTTTGAAATAAGTTTGTCAAATCGCCAATAAAACCAAATTTAATGTATAAATATGATCTTATTTATTCGTAGATTTACCCTACTTTTTCATTAATGTCATCAATGTTCGACGGCTTGACAGGAAATCGGGTTATGGGGAGCAAGTAAATTCCTCGTGAAGTGTACCAACCTCGATACGCGGGACGTACCTCACTTAATTTTAAAATTTCAAATTTAATAATGTTAACCATTTTCTCGCCTTTCACTGTATCGTGAATTTTCTTTTCAGATTTTGACTCTTCAACTCGCGGGGTTGCGAGTGCCGATTTTTCCTTAATTAATAATAACCGTGATTTGGTGCATTCTTAATTATATAACTAACCTAGTCGTCATATCGCGACTCGAGAATTCGAAGAAAAACTTTTGGAAGAATGATATGCCGAGTTGCGATATCGCGATGTGGCGATAATTAAGACTCAAATAAAAAGAAGGAAATCTTAGATTAGGCGACTAATTAATCTCGCTATAATTATGTCGCAACTTCGTGAATCAGATTTTTGGACACCTTAACTTGATGAAAGAAAGTGCCGAGTGACGAAGTGCTGAGAACCAAATTTAACCATGGTTAGTTTTTTACCCTTAGTCTCTAACCAAGGTTATCACAAAGTCGTCGTGTTCTCGGCTATCGGGGTTGCAAGAACAAAAACTCAGGTTTGATAGATGCCGAGGCGCGAAACCCCAACGACGTCTAATCAGAGGTTAAATATTTTACTCTAGTTAACGTCTTGGACGAAAAGTAGAACCGAGTTCACATTTTCGTGACTTGGGACTTGTGAATTCAAGAAATAAAGTGTCCGACTTGTGAGACCCCGAAATAAAACAAAAGAGCAAACATACTTTGCGAAAAATGGACCCTTTCTGAAAGTGACAAAGCATTTCTATTCATGGGACGAGATTTCAGAGCTTTGTGATTTCGGAAGGAAAAGAAAAGCAATTTTAGATCTCAAGTATAAAAAATTGAAAATTGCGCGAGGTGAAAAACAAGGGCGGCTCCAACAGTTTGAACCTTAGATTTTTCTT
>CBVK0101857175.1:0-17979 GCA_900067695.1 Picea abies | reverse complement strand
TGGTACCTCCCAATCCTTTGCGTGAAATTCAGGGACAAAATATTCCCAGATGTCTCTATTAGGAAGTGCATTAGGAAAACCAACTATTTGAGAAAAGTCACAGAAAGCAAACCTTTGAGCCATAATTTTCTCCATACCGAACCAGTGGAGTCACCAATCAATCCTTGAATCATGGAGTCGCCAGGTGAAAAATGTGCAACTTTGAATGTGTCTGGTCCTTGTTCACCATCAAAGGCTAGATCTTAACATTGTCGTTACCCCAGGAAGCTTCTTAGACTAAGAAAGAAGCTGCTGAAACCTTCTCGAGAAAGCTCCTCTGGGTCAGCTTTCAGGTGTGTCAACAGTGGCCACAACTGAAACAGTAAAGTGGAAACAATGGAGTCACCATAGTGGAGTCGCCAGGTGCACAGTAGCAATCTGAATAGTTCTAATACCTGATGCACCTTCAGAATAAGCTAATCATTGTCATTCAATCTTGGGGAAAATATTCAACTTCGTCCCTGGAAACGGTGCTAGAAATGTTAGTGTCGGAAGTCACTCCTAGATTGCTTGCAGGAGAAGAGCCCGACACCCATCAGTTTAATGTCACAATTGTTTACAAAGGGGTGATCATATGGAGATAAAGACTCAAGGAGATATTACTCTAACTCAGGGACTGTCTCTGGTACGTAAAGAACAAAGGAGGTATGGAATCCTTACTTCAGCCAGTGGGTTGATTAAAAGATGAGCAGGTGGAAGACTTAGGAGAAAATGAACAAACAACTCTAGGCATCCGGCTTGCAGCGATTTGTGGGGGAAATACTCTGAACGCATGATCCTCCTGGTTCAGAGCTTCAAGGAACTGAAAGGAGACTTGACTGGATCCTCCAATTCCAAGTCATTCAGCGCTAAGGAAATCAAAGGAACTAATTAGAGGCTCCATGACTATTACAGTGATCCATTACAACATCATCCTATAATAGCTATAGCTCGACTGGATCCTCCAATTTCGAGCTGCTCTAACACAGTGTAAACAAAGTCATGAAAGAAGCTGGCATTCATAAGGAAAGAAGTCTCAAAAGTTCATACATAACTAGAACAACAATGCTTCATTAAAGCTTTACAACCAGGAGCTCTACTCAACCATCGATCCTTACAAAAATGGCGAAAATGCCTACATATACTCAAAAAACCACCACAGCAGCAAAAACAAGACGCTGCATTAAATAATTGCGTCTGCATGGCTTTTGACAGTCTGCCCATGCAGACTCAGGATGATCATGCACCCATGACAGATGCCATATTAACTGCGCATGGCTCCAACAAGGGGAGTAGTTGAGCCATTTAAATGCCGAGCTAGCGTGTGTAGACCTCCTCCGGCTGGTCACGAAATCGGGCATGGCTTCTCTGGAAGAATGGGTACACAGGATCCTCCTGAACAGACTGTTGGTCAGACCCTCCATGCCTTGCAATTAATGATTGGGGCGAGGCCTCAACCACCCTCTTTTTTCTTCATTCATTTCTGAGCCGAAGCAGCTCTTTGGATCCTTGAGAGGAATCCCTGATGAAAACCCGACCCAGTCCACAGGTCTCTTCTTCTTTCCTCACGGTCTCCTGTACTTCACCATGACTTTTCCCCGACTCTGTATCGGGTTTTGGGGTTTCGCATTCCCCATTGTCAAGATTTCTTGACCCTTTGAACTCCCGATCACCGATTCTCTGATGAGCTCTCTTTTGTCCTTAGCCCCTCCTGGCTAGGATCAGGTCCATACGACCATCCCTCATAAGACTGCAGCCCTATACCTCTGTCGGAGTTTTGGCACTTGTGATGTCACAATGTGCATGTCTCCATGACTCGCGATTCCCCGAGTCGCGATGCACCTTTTTCCACTCTAGCCCTCCTCGCTTAGCCCTGACCAACGTGACCGTCACCCATGACTATGACCTTACCCCATCAGTGTTTCAGACTTTTTGATGCCAAAAAGCATAAGTCCACGGGACTCGCGATATGACGAATCCCGATTTCACCTGCCACCTGTCTTTTTCTCGCGTGAACTCTTATGGGGTCGACCTTCGTCACGATCGGGAAATCGCGTATCGCGATTCTGCAATGCACAAAACTCTTGCTCCTGGGATCTCTGATATCCCGATGGCTTCAACTCTGATGGACGCTTCCCTGTCAGGACCCTCCTCGATAACACTAATCTCCTTCCACGCGTCCTTTCCAGATGGATGGTCCCTATTGACTCTCGAGGATTCGGGACTTTCACTGTCTTGTTCCTATTTCTTGTCCCGAGACAAGAAATATCGCTAACAAGTTGTACTTTCTATTTTTGTCTTTCTTGAGCATATTTAGCTTAGCCATCTCACATTGCATTGTATCTTCTAACAATCTCTTATTCATACATTCCAATATACTGTTCTATTCTTTCTCTCTACATTTATCTTTGCTTCACAATTTATCATGGTATCAGAGCTTCAACAGTAAGCCTCTTCACACAGTCTGGAGAGAAACACGATTCTCACAATGCAGAGCTTCACGGATCTTGAGAGCACGTGACATAGACTTTTCACAAGGCTTGGAGAGCTGTCCGTAATACTCTCTAAAAGATCGTTGTAAGAATCTTGTGGAGGAAGCAGAGCGTACAACACTCGAAAGATCCAGGATGAAGAGAACACAGAAGAAGAAACTTTAAATATTCTTGCACATTTTTTCAAGAATCGTTAAAGATTGATGCAGAAGAGCTGCAGAATGGAAGAACGTTTAAAGAACTCGAAGAATTCATTCAAAACTGTTAAAGATTGCTGCAGAAGGCAACATCTTTTAAAGTTTTTTGAAATTCACTCAAATCCGTCAAAGATTTTAGCAGTGAACAGAGAACTCATGAAGTTCTTTCAATATTTGAAAGATTCAAGAATATTTCTTCCACAGGAGTAAAGAATGTGTCTTAGGTGCAAATAACCACCATTGAAGCCATAAGATTCATCCTGCGAACGCATCCAGAGTGGGAAACCTGTTCAGAAGGGACAAAGAAAGCACAAAAAAGGTGAAAGAATTTTAGCCGTTAGATCTTGCACAGAGGCCTGACAGCCGTTGGATTAGCAAGAAGGTGCGCAAGGTTTATTCCTCTGAAGTGCATAGGAGAAATCTCTACTTGTAAAGTTGTGAAGTCCCGACATCATCTAGACCATCCATCAAGAGACACGTGGCAAGATCTCAACATTTCGTGACTCACAGGTGTAAAGGTCAGAAGACTATCGTGAGAATTTAAGAATCGTGAAATCACGAGTCATTCTAGACCGTTGAATCAAGAATGATCGTGAGCCATTGATCTTACCCCATCGAAAAATCGATAATCAGGAGTTGGATGCGCAAAGGAAATTGCACTCCAAAAACTCCGATACATGATATCACGAAATCCTGAGAGGACTTGTGAGCCATCCATCTCAGAGGACAGGTGGTAGCAGATCAACACATAGTCACATCGGCATATCAGAGTTCATAGTTTTGAAATACCATCACAACAAGAGTTCAAAACTCGCGAAATCGCGATACGTGAAATAGCGATCAGATCTCAGCCGTCCATTCGTTTGGACACGTGGCAGACATTGAAGAAACCATCGACGTTTCGGCATTCGGGGTTTCAAGTTGACAGAGAAGTTGTGTCAACGGACCATCGCAAGTCACGATATCCCGATGTTGAATCGAGACCGTTCATCTTTCCAGGACGTGTGGCGTAAATCCGAGGACTCAAGAAAAGTCTCGACAAGGAAAGGTCCATCGGCATATCAGGATTTGGAATTTCGTGAATCCCGAGGACAAGAAACATGAGCACTTCAAAACTCCGAAGTCCGAAATCCCGACAGGAGGTAAACTCCGTCGTGGGGCCGAGCTGCTGTCATCTCGTCAAAATTGCGGGATCGAGAATCTCCACAGTGAAATCCCCGACGCAGATTTGAGTCGTCCATCTGTTGGGACGTGTGGCAGGAATCAAGTCCATCGGCTTTACAGGATTCAGAAAATTGCAGATCCTGGAGACGAGAAGTTTGGGACATATCAAATTGCGAAATCGCGAGGAGAAATCAGGACCGCCCATCTGTTAGGACATGTGGAGGTGATCAAAGAAATCAGAAAATTTCCTGAAAGGAAAGCACCATCGGTAAATCAGAGATCGGGGAATCGAGGAGTCAGAAGAATTCGTCATCAGAACTCGCGAAATCCTAATTCGCAATATCCCGATAAGATCTGGATTGTTAGATCACACAAGATCTGGATAGTTGAATTGTCCAAAGTCAATTTTTCGCATTTTGGTAATTTGAAAGTCAAAGAGCCGGAAAATCCCATAGTTCTTTAACAGTAAGGCATGTGGTCACATTACAAGGAGACTAAAGGAAAATTAGAGACCGATAATCTCCCTTCGTCCATTGGCAAATCGACAAATCGTCGATCGGAGGTAAATACGACATTTCCCTCTGTTTTTTTTCTGCAATTTTATTTTATGGCGTCGTCTAGCCACTTAGGACCAACTCAGGGTCCGACTCTTCTGGGAAAGAACTATGAGTTCTGGTCTCTACGGATGAAATCCTTCTTGCAAGAACAAGAGTGCTAGGAACCAGTGGATCTTGGATATGTGGAACCCGATCCAGTCGCCCTCGCTGCCATGACAAATGCACAGAGAATTGCTCAGGCCACACTGAGGAACAAAGAGAATAAAGCAAAATTCTGGATTCAAAATTATGTGGATGATTCAATTTTCTCGAAAATCACAGGCGCTGGTACTTCAAAACAGGCCTGGGACATCCTTAAATCTTCCTACCAAGGAAATGACAGGGTAAAAACAGTTAAACTGCAGACCTTGTGGACACAGTTCAAGACTCTAAGGATGACAGTGTCCGAAAATGTGGATCAGTTCATGACCAAAGTCATGGGCATCATGAACTAGATCAGACTGATTGGTGAAACCATCACTGATCAATGAATTGTTGAGAAAATTCTCAGAAGTCTTCCCAAGAAATGTGAAATGGTTGTAACAGCAATCCTTGAATCTAAGGATTTGTCAAGATTTTCAATAGATGAATTAATTGGTTCTCTGGTAACACATGAGATAAAACTGCATCTCACAGATGAGTCAATCTCCAATGCTTTCAAAACTCAATTCTCCTTCAGTAGAGGGAGAGGCATAGGAAGAAGAAGAGGTCACCAAGGAAGAGGGATCAATCAAAGTAACCCTCACTCCATTGGAGGTAAAAGACAACAATATCTGAATCAACATTTCCAAGGTCAAAGACATCAACAACAAAATCAACATCAGAATTTCGAGCCTCAAAGAGTCAGAGGGAGAAGATGAAATGACAAATCAAGCATACAATGCGATTACTGCAAAACGTATGGGCACTATGAATCTAAATGCAGGAAGAAGCAAGCAGATCAGCTCTCAGGTAGAGCACATGTGTCAAATCACACGGGAGAAAACTCAAGAGGTATGTTTCTCTCATGCCACAAGACTGAACATCAACCTAAAGATCTCTGGTTGCTGGACAATGGATGCAGCAATCACATGACAGGTAACAAAGAATTACTTTCATGCATTAATTATTCAATCTCATCTGATATTACACTTGGAAATGATTACTTAGTCAAGGTTCAAGGAAAAGGAACTGTTCCTATTCTTACTAAACATAATATAAAGAAAGACATATACAATGTCTATCATGTTCTAGATTTAAAACATAATTTGCTAAGTGTAGGATAGCTCATTGAACATGGCTATAAGGTTCTTTTTGAAGGAACATCTTGTAAGATATATGACAAAATCCCAAGAAGAAAATTGATTTTTGAAATCCAAATGACTCCCAATAGGATGTTTCCCCTTACCCTGAGAATTGCAAATCTGAGTCAACCATATGCACAGAGTGCATCAACCCTGAATGAAACAATAGTTTGGCATACAAGATTTGGACATCTACCATTGCAGAGTCTAAGTCTTCTTCAGAAAAACTCCATGGTCAAAGGTCTACCTATCTTTAAAGAGCATATTCCCCCATGTGAGTCTTGCATACTTGGCAAACACAAGAGAACTAGTTTTCCATAGTCTTCTAATCAAGCCAAACAACATCTTGAATTTTTTCACATCGACCTATGTGGATCAATGCAAACAGAGTCAATAGGTGGTAGTTTTTACTTTCTAACGTTTATTGATGACTTTAGCAGGAAAATATGGATCTATTTTCTCAGACACAAGTCTGAAACATTTGCAAAATTCAAAGAATTCAAGGTAGAAGATGAAAAAACGAGTGGCAAATACATCAAAGCACTCAGGTCAGATGGAGGAGGAGAATACAACTCCAGACAATTTGCAAATTTCTACACATCTCAAGGCATCATCATGCAAACAACAACAAGGTATACTCCACAGCAGAATGGAGTGGCTGAAAGGAAAAATCAGACAATAATGAATATGGCAAGAACACTTCTTAAAGAGAAACACTTGTCAAATACTTTTTGGGCTGAAGAAGTAGCATGCTCAGTTTATCTCCTGAATAGATCACCAACCACCAGTCTAAAGATGAAAGTTCCCCAAGAAGCATGGAGTGGGACAAAGCTCAATGTAGCACATCTAAGGACATTTGGATGCATAGCATATGCTCACATACCTTCCGAATTAAGGAAGAAACTTGATCACATAAGTGAAAAATGTATTTTCACTGGCTATAGTGAAACATCCAAAGCTTATAGGCTTTACAATCCCATCACCAAGAAATTAATTCTCAGCAAAGATGTACAATTTCTGGAAAATCAATTCTAGAATGATTCAAAAAATCAACAAGTGGACAGTCAAAATCCATTGCTGCCAATTTCTAAAAACACAAAAAATTTAGAATAGCAAGTACCTCAAACTATTCTTCCAAGATTGCAAGTACAAAGACAACCTGAACATTCTCAGGATAACTCAACTTCCAGGAGAGAATCATTCTTTGAACCATAGAATCAGAGAACTCGAAGTTTGAGAGAAATCCATCAGCAGTTGGATGACTTTGAGCAACACAATATTTTTTCTTTAATGTCATGTCAACCTACATCCTTTAAGGAAGAAGCTAAGGAGCCACATTGGGTTCAAGCCATGAACCAAGAAATTGACTCCATTGAGAAGAACAAGACATGGGATCTTGTTGATTTGCCAAGACACAAGAAGAGTATTGGTGTCAAGTGGGTTTATAAAACTAAACTCAATGAAAAAGGGTAGATTGAAAAGCACAAGGCAAGACTTGTTGCCAAAGGATTCTCACAACAACCAGGTACTAATTATGGTGAAACTTTTGCTCCAGTAGCAATATTAGACACTGTAAGGACTCTATTGGCCATAGCAGCACAACACAAATGGAAAGTATACTAGATGGATGTCAAGTCAACATTCTTGAATGGTTTCTTAGAAGAAGAATTTTATGTCGATCAACCACCTGGATTTGAATTCAAAGAGCACCCAGCCAAAGTGTATCGGTTGAAGAAAGCCTTGTATGGCTTAAAGCAAGCTCCAAGAGCTTGGTACAACAGAATTGACACTTATCTGATCAAAAGTGGTTTCATCAGAAGTCAAAATGAGCCAACTCTCTACACCAAAACAGATAAGCATGGTAAAATTCTAATTGTATGTTTATATGTTGATGACATGATCTACAAAGGAAATCTTGAGTTAACAGATTTCAAACATGCCATGCAATCTGAGTTTGAGATGACAGATCTTGGCATAATGAAATATTTTTTAGGGATTGAGGTTAATCAATCAGCCAAAGACATTTTTGTCTGTTAGCAAAAGTATGCAACATACATCATCAAAAGATTTCACATGAAAGGATGCAATCCAATAGAAACCCCCATACCATTAGGCACAAAATTGAGCAAGAATGAT
Source organism: Picea abies (assembly GCA_900067695.1). Taxonomy (NCBI): domain Eukaryota; kingdom Viridiplantae; phylum Streptophyta; class Pinopsida; order Pinales; family Pinaceae; genus Picea; species Picea abies. Next base: position 10,093 of record CBVK0101857175.1, on the reverse strand, counting down.
AAAGGTTCTACTCTGGACTCTACCCTGTACAAAATTTTAGTAGGCAGTTTGTTGTATCTTACAGCAACTAGGCCTGACATTATGTATGCAACCAACCTTGTTTCCAGATTCATGGAATCACCCAAAGATTCTCATTGGAAAATGGCAAAATGAATTCTGAGATATGTTGCAGGAACTCTCAATTTTGGCTTATGGTACACTAAATCTGATAGTAATCAACTCTCTGGTTACATAGACAGTGATTTTGTAGGTAGCCTAGATGATAGGAAAAGCACATCTGGACATGTTTTTCAACTGGGCATGAACCTGATTTCATGGGCATCAAAGAAGCAACCAATTGTATCAATATCTTATGTAGAAGAAGAGTATGTAGCTGCTACCTCAGCATCTTGTCAAGCTGTGTGGATGAGATGAATATTGAAAGATATGTCACAATCAGAAAAGGATCCAACTCCTATTTTTTGTGACAATACATCAACAATTGCTTTATCCAAGAACCATGTGTTTCACAAGAAAAGTAAACACATTGACACTCGGTTTCATTTCATACGTGAGCTAGTCAATAATTATGATATTGCACTACAATTTTGTGGTTCTCGAGATCAGCTTGCTGATATCTTTACAAAGCCACTAGGAAAGTCAGTTTTTGATTTTCAGAGATAACACTTAGGCATAGTTAGTGATGATGATTGTAACTGTTGAGTTTAAGAGGGAGTGTTAAATATAATGTAACCTCAACAGTCTGACTGTACACTGCCAGCTGTACTGGACAATTGTACTTTCTACTTTTGTCTTTCTTGAACATATTTAGCTCAACCATCTCACATTGCATTGTATCTTCTAACAATCTCTTCTTCATACATTCCAATATACTGTTCTATTCTTTCTCTCTGCATTTCTCTTTGCCTCACAATTTATCATGATTGTCCTCAAGAGGGAAAAACTCAAGACCCAGTTGGCTATACTTGGACCTTGATGGGGACATGCATTGAAAAACAATTAAGAGTAGCGTGCTTTGATACTACCGATCTGGATTATGCTCAGAACGAAATGAAAGTAGGGAAATTACAGTGAAATACTCATGAAACTTTCCAGAAACAGAGAAATACAACAATACTTGATTTCTATTAAAGAAAAAATTGTAAAGAGACTGTAAAAATACAGAGTGCAAGAATCGCTAGAATGGTGGCAGCATTATCTCTGAGATGAGATGTGACAACTACACTCATTTGTAAGAAGTTGATTACAATGAGGCTCTGGAGGCCTTTTTATGTTAAAGAAGAATGCCAAAAACCTACACATTTAAAAATCTAAAGCTAGGATCTCAAACACCAAAAGTCATGTGGGCCTTGTCTGGGTAAGTTAGTACACTGACATCCTCGTATTGTAAATTTTGCGTACGATCTCCATTTTAGGCGCGTGATAGGTTGTTGGAAAGGTCTTTTGGAGAACTATGCATTATCTCGTCAAACTCTGACTCGGTCTATATTTTGATTGTGGCGAGCCAAAATAACACTGTTTAGGGCTCCAAAATGACTCTTAAAGAATAACAAGATGTGCTGAAATGAAAACATAGAAAATAAGCCCATCTTAAGGAAGTGGTTGAGTGATAATATCAATCATCATCCAACAACAACTTAATTCCTAACTTGACATTATTACATAATCCTTATAATCTAACACCTCGTCTTAAGGCTTATACCACTTGGTGTAGTATGTCTTCAGGCAAAAGTGTGTTTCTTTAGTATTCATTTGTAATTATGTAATCCAAGAGTCACAATATGTTCATGGAGGGTCATTGTCTTATGATTTGTGAGAAACTCTCTTGTAAAATATTTTTATTTTGCATTAATATATCACCTCAAGCGCCCATGTTGGTTGGGGCCTGTTGAAAATCTCTTATTCCAACACCTAGGTACTTTGATATCCAAATATTTTCTTAGTGCAATGCAATCAGATTATTCACAAAACAAGAATACATCGCTGAAATATTCAACTCAATAAATCTAGCTAAAGTAAAACTAGAAACCAAATTCACCAATGACCCAATGACTTTTCCACAATGTTATTATAAAGCTAAAAATCTATTGAAAAGAATAAAACCTTACCACTTAAATAAATAAAACCTTATACAGTATTGTTTAAGTTGAAAATTAAAAATTGTAGTTCAAAATCAGAACTATGTGACACATTTAAAAAAAAAAAAGTCAAATCTATTTCTATTTATTTTCAAAATTTAGTGTTCAAGTGGTACTTTACCATTTTAAGCGTAAGCTTAATTAAATCATGAGAATACATGATGGTTTTTTATTTTAAGAAAAAATTCTATAAAAACATGGTTTATCATATAAAAAAAATTTAATAAAAACATTTTTTATTTTAAGAAAAAATTCTATAAAAACACGGTTTATCATATAAAAAATTCAATAAAAACATTAAAATGCATGAAAGAAGCCTTTTAAATATTAAATGTTAAAAATTCAAAATATTATAATTTTAAAAGAAAATATTAACATTAAATTAATAAAAAATTAAATTAAAAATATGCTTTGAATATAAATACGAACATCACAAAAAAAAACCATTTAAATATTAAATGTTAAAAGTTCAAAATATTATAATTTAAAAAAAAAAAATATTAACATTAAAATAATAAGAAAATTAAATTAAAAATATGCTTTGAATATAAATACCAACATCACAAAAAAGAACGATTTAAAAAATGTGTTTCTAAACATTTTGGGAAATGACTTTCTAAGATTACACAAACAATATAAACAACTACCTGGGTACAACAAGATGGAAAAAAAAACACAACTATGTTCAAATAAAGTTAACATTATATAACAATCATAAATCAAAAACCTCAAAGCCCAAGCCCTTATCTGACGTATATGAATACACCAACAAACCATTTAGGATGTTTAGTAGGCAGAAAAAAAGGAAACAGCTACAATCATAACCCAACCATCACATAACATTAAATTGATTCTTATGAGTTGAAACTGATGCCATTGAAATATTATACAATGAATTGCCAGTGTTGGATGGTTTGAACAGTCCAAGTGGTTTGAATGATATATTTGTAGCTGGACTTTGTTTTGGCATGGACTCCTTCTCTCTGTATGTACTCTGAACGTTGACTCTCGACAGTAAACACAATCCCATGGACCCTTGTATCTCTTCTCCTATGCATGAAATAATAACCAGATTGTTACTTGGTGCAGCACCTCAACCCAAGAACATCCTTGCAAATCCGAGAACTGTTCTGATCATTCTGTGTTTTCATTTGCGAATTTGAAGGCCCAGCTTTGCGAACAATCGACGATCCGCTAGAGAACTGTGTCTGATTTTATCAGAAAGCTTTATAGCTAGCCCTAAGTATCCTGCGTATCTGACTAACTTTTAAGATCTTAATAAACTGCAAAAGTACCAATGGCCAAAAGCCTATAATGATTATGATGAGGTAGAACCCTAAGCCGTCGGGCTGACGCAGTCGTGCTGGCATGTCTTATCCAGTTGCAGTGAGTATCCTCTGTATCCTCTAATCACCCAATCCTTTCGGATTATTAATCTTGTCATTTAGGACTTGTCGGTGTACAGTTGGATTTAACAGATTCGGGCCCATACCTGGAAAAGGGTCTGATGGAAGATTTGCGAACGAAAGTGATGCAGGAATTTTGTACGACGACAGGTAACTATTCTGTTGCCAGATTGAATATTCAGAATCAGATTTAAACTCACCCACTGTCGATGCAGTGGGTCTGCTGTTCCGGAATTCCACTTGTCGGCGTACAGTTGGATTAAACAGCTTCGGGCATATCCCTGGAAAATGGTCTGATGGGACATTTGCAAATGAAACAGATCTATTCTGTTGCCAGATAGAATATTCAGAATCAGATTTAAACTCGCCCACTGTCGATGCGGTTGGTCTGCTGTTCCCATCTTCTTGATTGCCATGATCAAATCTCATTTGTTGCCTTACTACAACCATTGGATTATTACTAGCACAGCCGCTAATGCAGCTGGAAAACGCCGAAAGGTATCAGCTTCATCTCCACGCGCGCTGTTTGCCTGCATTCACCATGCCAATCTCACGCGCGTTGTCCGCCTGCATTCATCCACGCGGCCATAAACATCCGCAGTGGTTTTAATTGGCATCCAGCATCCACATAAGTATTCACCCAGTAACAATAATTTAGTAAATTGTGGCTAGCGTAATAGATTATCTCTTAATCACTGAACGTGGCAATCTGGTGGTGAGCAAGTAATTTTTTAATCTGATTTAGTAAATGTAAAAAAGTAATCACATAAAAGGACGTCTTTATAAATGAGCGGAAGTTAATTTATTAAAATCTCATCCATTGATTAGAGAGGACGACGAAGAATATGCCAGCATCTTCAATTGCCAACCCTAGGATTGAAATTTATGATTAAAAGGTGATTAATTCTGCGACGTAATTATTATTTTATATAATTTAGATCAACCTAAAATGTAATTTTAGATACTAAATTTGATGATATACATGATTTACATATGTGTGGTTTCATTTTAAGAATGATTGTCTAAGTCTCATGCCTTATGTCAAAGATTTAATGTATATTATGTAATTACTTTGGCGCATGGTTTATGTATGTGTTAGGATGTTATTTTAAAATATTAAATATGAGAATTTAAAATAAATTTTTAATTTTTAAAATAATGATTTTAAACTTTTTATTATTAGATATGTATTGTTGTAAATTATTATAATGATATATAATTATTTTGGAGTTTCAAATTTAATATTTTATTAAATATGTGTATATAGATTACAAAATTCTGTTATAATGATATATATTTATTTTAAGATTTTAAGTTTGTAAGTGAATTTAATGTCAATGTCATGTTTAGTAGGTTTTATTGTCTTACACTAAAATATAATTGTAATAAAATTTATTTTTAAATATCAATTTTGAGAATATTTATAATAATAATTTAATTTTAAGGTCAAACATATATTCTTAAATAAAGTTATTTTTTTAAAAATAAATATCCTTAATTTTAAAAGGTATAATTTTTTTAGATAACAATAATATATTTTTATGTTAAAAAATTTATTTCAAAATAATAATATTCTCGTATCCACATAAATGGTCATTCATGCTGTCCTCACATAAAATCTAAGTCATTTCAAAGTGAGATTGTGAATTTAATTTTCATATCTATTGAAAGATATTAAAGTTCAAAACCATTTTACAAATATTAGGTAGTTGTCATAGAGTTTGATCCATTACCAAAGCCAAGGAAAAAATAGATTAATTAAAATATGTATTTCAATGTAATGGATATTAACCATATAATATTTAAGCCATTGAAAAGCATGATTATAAATTTAATTTTGATCCATACTACATGAGATCAAAGTTTCAAAATTTTAGACAAAAGTTATGTTGGTGTGATAGAAAACCCACCCCAGGTTAAAGTGGAAATTCGTAAACCTTCGAGAAGAGACAGCGTGGCCAAGAGAATGAGATTTACTCATATTCAATTGAGTTTGTTCATTATTTGTTAGTGATATTCCAATTACTATGGATGTGAGCGAACTTAGGTATTTGATCGGATCCTTCCAGCATCGATATTTAAATGTAAGACTACGGGCATTGTGAGAAAAGAGAGGCCAACAAGATGCAAGATCAGGCAAGGCCCGACGAGGCCTTTGTATTGTATTTGAGCTGAAATTAATGGAGATTTCATAGTAATGCGTATCCATGTGTAAATTATGAATGCATGTGTGTAAACCCACATGTTTGTGTGTGTGTGTGTGTGTGTGTGGATAGATTGTGAGTTGAGAGTATTTTTTTTAGGTTTGAACAACATGGAGAACAATGACTAGATGAAATCCAATCATTGTCGACCTTGAGACCACATTCCAATTAAATAATGATCCTTGATCGAACTCTCTTGCGAAGAAGAGAGAGAGAGATCGATCGTCGATCATTGAAAGGATCGATAATGATCTATTGTCAAGTGTGAGTGCACAAAGTAGGTAGATAATAAAGTGAAAATGGGGTGAACAGAAACACGCACTCACAAGAATGAGTACATGTTTCTAGGAACACACACGTGTTCCTGATGTGAAAGATTCGATAATCCCTAAAACTCCACTCAACAAGCCACATAAACACATTCCCAAGAACACGTGTTGTTCTCAAGAATGTGCATGCATTCCTGAGAAACATATGTACAAGAATGCATGAATGTTCCTAAAACAAATTGAAATAAAAATAATGCATGTGTGTTTTAGGAATCTGTATGCGTTCCTAAAGTGCACGCGTTGTTATTAATAGGAATAGACACACATTCATGTTAACATGAAATATTCTCTACCCCCACCTCTCTCCCGCCCACCCTGATCTACCCAAGAAGGTGATCTACAGGAGAAGGTGACCACACAAGCCATAGATCGACTTCTGACCAAAAACTCTCCTCAGGGGCGCAAATCTGAACAGGGGTGCACCATTAGTTTGGGTGACCAAGCAAATGGGGATCTAGACCGGGGTGATCCGAGAGTGGCCAAGTGGTTTTAGCGATCTCAGAGTGTTATTGGATAAATCGGTAGGTGCAGATACTAACTGATCTCCCTAGATCCACCTATATCTAGAACAAAACACACCAGAACATGATGCTTTCCTTAAGTTTTAAATATTGAATTTACTAACTAAAGAGGGATAGGTGACATACCATTTAAACATTGCTTCCTATCGCTTTTTCTATCCTAGATCCGTTCCAACACTCATACAATGATGATCCTGCAAAAGAATGCAACCAACCAAAGTGATAGTAATAGCATAAACTCAATATAAACCTATGTATGTGATCAAGGAATCATACAATAAAACATGACAAGCTTTATATGAAAGAATCATATTACCGTATCATATTAAATGTGAAAGAGAGATTACAACCGTGGCCTTGATGTCATAAGATCCCTTTCAATTGTCCTTCGTTTCCCACACACTTCCATTTCAAGAATTATGAGAGCACGAATCTGATAATATTCAAGAATTCTAAGAGCTCAGTTGGAGATGTTGGTTGGAAGCCCAATCAGAATTTAAAAGGTGAAAATCCTATAGAAGAATGTGTTTCCTTGTTGTAGCTATGCTAGAGAATGTGTAAGTAATTGTCCCATTCTTTGCTGCACCCAAAGTGAGTGTGGAGAGAATGCACCAAGACTCTATTGAAAACCTCTGCTTGGCCATCTATTTGAGGATGGAATGCAGTAGAAAACTTGAGGTGGCACCCAAATAGCGTCCATATGGTCCTCCAAAATGTACTGAGGAAGAGAGAATCTCTGTCTGAGATGATACTTCTTGGGAGGCCAAAATGGGGCTAGACATGACAGAAATAGAATTTCGTTGTTTGCGCTATTGTAGTAGTCTTTGTGCATGGGATAAAAAGTGCCATTTTGCTAAATTGGCATACCACTACCCAGATTGCGTCATGCTTCTTTTGGGTTGTTGGAAGTCCACTTAGGAAGTCCATTGATATTGACTCCCAAGGCCGAGAAGGAAGAGACAGTGGTTGATACAACCAATGATTCTGGTTGGATGGCTTGGATTGTGAGCATAAGGAACAAGCTCTAATATATTTTTCAACTTGAGGTTGCATGGAAGGCCAATGAAAATGGTGTTGCAAATGTTGGGTGGTCTTTGTGGTCCTGAAGTGGCCCCTATAGGTTGAAGAATGCACTTCCGTGATGAGCAAGAGGCAGTCTTTTGAGTGTGGAACGCATAGCAAATTTAACATATATAGCCACCCATCCCGAATAGTGTAGTCTAGGAAGGGGGTTTGATTGATCACTGTGGGGCTTTGCAAACCTTCCCAAATCTCTCTAAAGTAGGTGTCAGTATCATATTAATATTTCCATGTGTCATAAGTAGCACAACACACTTCTAGAATGGAAAGAAATGGAGTGGGAGGTCGAGTTAGCAAATCATCCATTTTATTAGAAGTGTCTTTCTTGTATCTAATGACTAAGTGAAATTTTTGAATGTAGGAGGCCCATTTAAGGTGCCTTTGTTCCTGAATCTTCGATTGAGAGTTGATGAAAATCAAAGGGTGGTAGTCGGTATGCAGAATGGTTTCTTCACCCAACAAATAATGCCTCCATTGTTTGAGTGCTTGCGCCAGACTATAAAATTCCTTGTCATAGGTACTATAATTTTTCTTTGCCTTGGACAGGGTTTTAGAGTGGTAAGAAATGGGGTGTCCTCCCTGTTTAAGTATGGAACCAATAGCATATTGTGAGGCATCGGACTCAATATCAAAGTGTTGGGATAGGTCTGGAAAATGTAAAACAGGGGATGAGCAGAGGGCATCTTTGAGATGAGTAAAGTGAGTAGTTTCTTATTTGGTCTAGCTGAATGTAGAAGAAGTATTTGAGAGTTTATGCAAAGGTCGAGAAAGATTTTAAAAAGAGGGAATGAACTTACGATAGAAATTGATGCCACCAAAAAATATTTTCAACTCCTTAGCTGAAGAAGGTAGAGGCCATTGTTTCAATGCTTGGATGCGAGGTGGATCTGGTTGAATACCCTCTGAGCTGACCACAAAGCCAAGATAGGGGACTGAAGTCTGACCAAAATATGATTTCTTCTCTTTGACTTGCAACTTGTGTTCTTGGAGAATTTGGAGAACTTGTTGGACATGTTGCATGTGAGTGTCCCATATCCGATTGAAGATGAGAATGTCATCTAAGTAGATGACCACAAATCGACCCAAATGTGCTCTGAAGATGTCATTGATGAGCCTCATGAAAGTGGCTGGGGCGTTAGTGAGACCGAAAGGCATGACTTTTCACTCAAAAAGACCAAATTTGGTCTTGAACAATTTTTTCCAAACATCCTATGGGTTCATTCGAACTTGATGGTAGTCAGTTGTCAAATCCAATTTAGTAAACCACTTAGCTCCTTGGAGGGTGTCGAGTAGTTCCTCAATTCGAGGAAGGGAGTAATAGTTTTTTTATTGTGGCTTTATTAAAGGATCAGTAATCAGTGACAAGGCACATTTCTTAGGTATCTCGTTTAGGGATGACAAAGGTGGCATAAGCGTAGGGAGAAGATGAAGGTTGGATGTGGCCAAAGTTGATAAGGTCGGTCAGTTGTCTTTCCATTTCCTTTGTTTATGTTGGGGCCAACCAGTCAGTAGGGGTGTTAGGTAAGGCAGATCCGAGGATGAGATGAATGGAATGGTCAATGTGGCGAGATGGGGGAAGTCCCTCTGGAGGTTGAAATACCTTTGTGAACTCGTGGAGGAGGGGAGTCATAGTTTCAGGGATAGGGTGCATTATATTTTTTAGTGTTATTGGGTGCACCAAACAGAGAGAGACACATTGGTTTAGGTGTACATGTGGGATTTGTTCTTTGGTAGAAGGGGGTCTGGGTTTTGCTGCAGTTAAGATATAAGTGTGGTCGTCTTTGGTAATTTTGTACAGGCGGGATTTCGCTAGATAGATAGCTATTATTTGGGTTTGGTATGGGATACCGAGCAGAAAATCCACACAATCCAAGGGGGAGACATCACATAGGACAATATCTTTGAACTAGCCTATGGCGAAAGTGACCAGACAATGCTTGGAAATTAGGAGGCGAGGGCCATCCTTGTGGACCCATCCAAGTTGATAGGATTGTAGATGTGGAGTGGTGACAAGAGTAAGTCGGTTGACAAGGTCTTGAGACACCAAATTTTTCCTTCTTCCATTGTCCATAATCAGTAAATCCAAGGCGTTTTTGATTTGGCAGTTATGGGTGAAGAGGGGTTGGGTGGATGCCTTCAAATCTTCCTGGGTCATTAGAATCAATGAGGGATCTACTTATGTGGGATTGTCCAGAGGAACGTATTCGATATCTTCTACTTGGGAAGGCGCAATGAGCTCAGTGAGTAGAATTTTGTTGATTTTTAGATTATGGAGGATTCGATAATCTGATGAATTGTGTGAAGTAGTTTTTTGGAATGAGCACTAGGGTGTCTGTGTAGTTTTATTGAGTGTGGGGTTTTGAGTCCAAGGAGGTGGAAAGCGAGCTAAGGGATGGGAGATAGATGGTTTAGACT
>CBVK0101857173.1:0-10357 GCA_900067695.1 Picea abies | reverse complement strand
TTCTTCAAGACCCCCCTCAATGAGAATGCTTATATAGAGGAAGAGTCAATGACCCTTCTTCAAGATCCCCCTCAATGAGAGTATTAATAAAAAGAATGGTGGACCAACCCTTCCCCAAAATCCCCTTAGACAAGAGTATTAATCTAGAGGAAAAGTCAACCGATCCTTTCCTTGGCTAATATAAATTAGACATATTAATTCTACATTGACAAGAAAATACACTTGTTTCAAATTCAAACAAACTAAATATTTCTTTACTTCTATAATAAATTTTCATAATTGATAATATCTTATTTTAATTATTAAAAACATTTATAAAAAGTACATCTCTTTATTTATATCTATAATTATATGTAAAAATTGAAAGCCTATTTTAATTATTGATTTAATTAAAATATTTTGAAAAAAACATTTATAAATTTTTCATTTATAAATGTAAGAATGCAAGTAAAATTAGAAAAATACATATATATTATATGTTTCAAATAAATCTCCATGTTATAAGTTTGAACAATAAATTTAACAATGGTTTTAATACATCTCGCCCATTATTGAGACTTGAAAATTTGACTTTCTACGCATTAAAATTTCAAGTTTAGAATTCCCTACGGAGGTTTTAAGACATCTTGCCCATATTTGAAATTTTGGATATTTTCCCATTGAAATTTGAAGTTTGGAATTCCCAACCTAGTAATAGTGTGTATAAAACCTCAATTAATTTTCTTTGGGTTAATTGGATTAAATGTTCACCATTATAATCTAGTGTCTAGCAACAAAATAGAAAGGAAAAGATTGAATGAAATGAGGTAATGGGTTTAGAAACAAAATAGAAAGGAAAGGAGTGAATGAAATGAGGTGATGGGTTTCAAGGAGATTTAAGACATTATAAATTTTTATGACATTATAAATTTGTTTTTAATGTTCATAAGGCATCTTTTAAAACAATATATGTATCATTAAAACTTTTAAATGTTTTTTTAGCAAAAGTATTGTGATTATTATGCATTTTTTACATTTTTGCCGTGAGAAAAAGTATTATAATTACTATACAATTTACTGCATATCAATGATAGGGAAAGAGATACGATAACATATTGTTTAATTCTAATGTGATAGTGTAGAAATCATAAAATCATGAAATGTAAAATCTCTGCTCATTCGCCTCTCTATACCAGTTTTTTGAACCCCCTCAATGGATCACCTTACTAAATTGCCTTATTGAACCAATGTACTAATGAGTCACTATACTAAAATACAAAATTCTTAATCTCCTTATTAAACCCCCTCGGTGTATCACCTTCCTAAACCTATGAATCACCTTGTTGAGCTAGCTTTTAGATTTCAAAATGAGAATGATGAAAAAAGAGCCCAAACAAAGTTTCATTATTTATCCATTCACAATTTCAAATTTCTAAAACGTACAAGATGTTTAAAATTCAAAAGTGATTTATTTATTTATTTTTATTTTCAATCAAATGAGTGTTTTTTTTTTTCCTTAGAAAAAAGCATAATTCTATTCATCTGGAGAGAACCAAATTACATTTTGTAGGTGCTTTAAGCACGACCCAAACATGCGAAAAAATAGGTCTGAAAGTAAAATCCGGAAGAGGCCAATGAGTTGGCTGATAAACCACAACAAAGTATACAAATAAAAGAGCTGAGAACATTCCTGAAAAAAACAATATATGTCCAGATAACCGCACAAAATTCCACCACATAGAAGCACGCCGAAAGAGCATTCCCAAACAAAAGACCGCAGAGACAATATGGACAAGGGCAGAGCGGTATGAAGCTCCCACATCAACTGGGCATACATCAAACCCTGAACAAACTAGCACTAGTGACTAGATGGACCAGGTCAGAGCGTTATGAAGCTCCCTCATCATCTGGGCATACATCAAACCCTGAACATATCAACACAACGAGAGTGAGGAACTGCAGACTGATGAGAGTAGACCCCCAAAACCTATCGAGAGCGGGCAACAAGATGAACCCCATAGAAAACCTAGATGCAGGATGGACCAGATCAGAGCGACATACATATCTCTTTAAAAAAAGAGGATCCAAAACTCCAAACTCCGGCTACAAAGGATTTGAAACTCGGCACCAAAAAAATTGCATCCAAACCCACATAGTAGAGGGTATGCATCTGACCCTGAAAGAACCTGAAATGTAAAAGGGAGAACAAAGAAGCATCATGATAAGCCGCCAAAGGAGAGGCCACCCATAGAGAAAACCGATGGAAAGACTGCCAGAAACCCCGAGACAGTTCAAGACAAGCCAAAGATAGATCCAAGAATACTACAACTCCTCTCCAATAATTTCGAAACCAGAAAACGGATCTGCTCCCATAGCAAACACCAACGGAAGAATGACCAAGAAAATGGAGGTTGCGAGCACCGCCATACTACACTTTTAATCAAAAGAAGGGTTAGCTAACCCTTTGCCTAACATCCACTCAATCAAGATACTAATCTTGGAAAAAGGTTGGCTAACCCTTTTTCAAAATCCCCTATGATAAGAATATTATTTTAGAGGAAGAGTTAATCAACCCTTCCCTAGGCTCCCTTTTGACGATAATACTATGCTTGAAGAAGGGTCAACTGAGCCTTCCTCAAGATCCTACTCGATGAAAATATTAATCTATATGAAGGGTTGGCTAGCCCTTCCTTGGGATCCTGCTTGATGATAATACCAATCTAGAGGAAGGGTTGGAAAACCCTTCCCTATGTTTCCACTTGGTGCAAATCATAAGCTTGAGGAAGGGTCAACCAATCCTTCTACAAGCCACTCATCGATAGAATATTGTTTTATAAAAAGGGTCAATCAACCCTTCCCAAAGATTCCCCTCTATGATAAATTTAATTTAGAATGAGGGTCAACTAACCCTTCCCCTGTCTCCTTCTTGATGAGAATATTGAGCTTTAATAAGGGTTGACCAACCATTCTTCAATCTCCCCCTCAATGAGAGTATTAATCCCGAGTTGACCAACCATTCTTCAATCTCCCCCTCAATGAGAGTATTAATCCCGAGGAAGTGTTAGCTAACCACTCACTAGGCTCCCCCTTGATGTGAATACTATGCTTGAGGAAGGGCTGACCAACTCTTCCTTAGGCTACCTCTCAATGAGAATAATAATCTCGAAGAAGGGTTAATCGACCCTTCCACGAAATTCCTCTAGACACGAATGCTAAACTTGAAGAAGGATCAACTAACCCTTCCTCAAGATCACCCATAATGAAAATATTGTGCTAGAGAAAGGGTTATTTTTCCCTGCCCCATGCCCCCCTTCCCATGCTTAAAGAAGGGTTAATTAACCCTTCCGTGATTTATCTCTCAATAAGAATATTAATATTGACAAAGGGTCGATCAACCTTTCCCAAGCTCCTCTTAAACATGAATACTATAATTGATGAAAGGTCGACCGAAGAATAACTTTCTATTGAATAATTAAAAGAAAACAAATATAACACTCTATGTTGAGACACATGGTTAAATCCACACATTAACATAATTTGTGTTAATACATGTGATTAATTTCAAACAATTTCAAAAATTAAATAGCTTTATGTTAAGGCAAGTGGTAATTTATGTTAAGTGATTAGTTTCAAACAATATTAACATTAATAGACTTTATGCTAAGATAAGTGGTTAATTTTAAACACGAAAATAATTTATGTTGAAACAAGTGATTAATTTTAGAACAAAATTTTATTAAAACAAATGGTTAATTTCAAATATGAGGAGACTCTATTAAGATAAGTGGTTAATTCAAACATTAACATTTATGTTTTTCATTATCATAGTTTTACACATACACTAAGAAAAACGTGGTATTTTAACAGCCTAGGGGACACTTTATGTTAAGGCAAGAGGATAATTTTGGGACACTTTATGTTAAGGCAAGAGGTTAATTTTTAAACACGACCAAATTTTGTGTTACTACGAGTGGTTAATTTTAATTAGGATGCTATGTTGAGAAAAATGTTAATTTCAAATATTAGCATTTATGTTGGTTATAATTGAGTTTTCTATATATACTGTTCTATGTTTTAGTTTTTTTTCGCTGGAATCTGACGACATAAATCTGCACAAAATCATAATTTTCTGTTGTTTAAATTGCATTTATAGATGTAGAAATGGATTCAATGTGCCGAAAAACTCATGGGGCACTCTGATTACATAGAGTTAACTTCTTAAATATGCACATCCAACAATTTCTTGCCATATTTCAGGAAAAATTAAATAGAAATTATCGCCGGAAAATGACCAAAATGTAGAACAGTTAGACTACAGCCAAATAAAATATGGTTTTTAACAATTTAGGATAGTATAAATGTTTAAAGTGATAACATTAAAATTAAAAAAAAAGATGTTAAGATGGTAATTGCAACTTGAGTGGGTGTAATGGGAACATGTGTTTCTTCCTAGGAGGTCACAAGTTTAAATCCATAGGGGGGTAGGGTATGTACACCTCCGTAGACTTTAGTCACACAAACAAGAGGGGGTCTCATACACCAATTTAATGTATGGACGACACTAAAATATGAAGTGAGACCTTTTGTTGAGATAAATGGTTAATTTCAAGCATTAAACATGAACATTTATGATGTTATTACCTTTACCTAAGTTGTTTTTACAAGGAGTGAGTTAATACATGGAGAGTGTTCATGTAACAAAAAAAAAAGTGGACATACTCAACTATCCCAATGAGTTTATTTTCACTATGATTCACTTTTTTTTTTAGAATACATACTCATCAAATATAGAACATCAACTAAATAAACAAATATAAATGTTACATAGATATTGAATGAGACTTTATTGCGTGGAGAGGTACTTTCTAGAGCCGATTATGAGGTAGATGTACAATTCCTTTGTTATTAAGATGGAGTTGACATGTCACATTAAAAAAATATTAATCCATAAATAAAATATCTCAATGTCCACCTTACCTAAAATATTTCAATGGTATGCTTCTGGGAGATGTGAAATTCCTTCTATACTCAACATGGAGTTGACATGTGGCGCGCGCGCACACACACACACACACACATACTGGTTTTAAGACAATTAATTAATTTCAAATTAACAATAAGGTGCATTGATTTCACTGATAATAATACACAATGAATGAAATACCAAAAAAATTGATCCAGTGGATTGATTTCACTTAGATAATACAAATTATCAAGTAAAATGACTTTAACAATAACACATTGCAAACCAATTTCAAAATACAATATATGTTGAAGTCCACTACTTTGTTTTCTTGAGTGTGATTATTCTATTAATATTTGCACATTAAAACCATTATAATATTAAGATATATAAAATACATTGACATATACAATGCATTAAAATCAGAGTTTTCAATAAAATGGAAATAGAATTATAAAAACATATTTACACATTAAAACTATTATAATATTAAGATATATATAATATGTTGATATATACAATTCATTAAAATCAAAATATACAATAAAATTATGAAAAACATATGAAATTGGAAAAAAAAAAACTATTAATATAGAAAAGTAAGAAGTAACCTTCATTTCAATATTACATATCTTAAATTAAAAGTTGAAAGACCAACTCCATTACAATATTATATATATATTGTGATTTAAATGCTTAAATGATTTTCCATTCAACTTTCTAGATATGCAAAAATAAGAAAGCTAGAAAGTATGGATCAAACAAAATCTCAAGAATACAAATAAAGATTGGTTAATCTATCAATTATTTATTGTGCGGATATTATTAGTTTATTATTATCCCGAGACTGTAGACGATCTTGAGAGTGAGAACCTCTTGTTCATCCTGGCCAACATAATCTCAAGCTCCATAATTTATGTTATTATTGTTATTAATACTTATTTTTGGTATAATAATAACTATTAATTTTTATTTTTTATTTTTAAAAATTTATATAATTTTAATTGTAAAATTGTATAAAACATTTTTATTTAGCTCATAAAACTTATTTTTGAAATAACATGTAAACTTATATTATATAAAATGACATTAAACTATTTTCTCAAAAAATTGTTTTCTCAAATATATATATATATAACGGAAATATTCAAAATTTTGTCACCAATATATATACTTCTAAAAAGAATTATGTAAATATTCAAAATTTTGTTTTATGTAATTCGGAAAGACTTTTCAAACTTCTCAAACTCAACTTTGTTTTTGATAAGTCATCCATTGAAGCAGACCATGTTATATAGAAAATTATATCTAAGGATCATGCAAATATTCAAAATATATCATTTATTGCTTTGTTGATGTTCCTCATATACATATACACATCAAATATAATTGAATTTTAAATATGAAAAACATTATATCAAAAAAATTGGAATTTTCAAATTTTCAAATTTAACTTTTTTTTTTTATATTTATTTATTAATTTTTATTTTATTTATTTATTAAATTATAAGAAATAACTCTTATTATTTTATTATATTTTCTTATTTCCAAATCAAGACCTAAATTAATTTAAACTTCATTTAAATTTACAAAAATATTAAATACTTCACCAACTTCAACTTTCTATGAAACATTAAAAATATAATAATGATTACATTAACCAAATAAAAATATTTTTACAACTTAAAACAAAACTAAAAAAAAAAAATATCTAATAAAACTTAATCTTAGTATTATTTAATAAAACTTATTTAATTTTAAATATTAATATTTTTCCATATTAATATTAATGAAATTCAATGGTAATCTGTCTATACTGAACTCAAATGTAATCTTGAAATATGTATGTAGAAACAAAAATCCACCTATCCATTTTCTATATTTTCAGCATTCACATTAAATTAGTATATATATATCACGAAGCTCACTCAGAGCAGTCTGTCTGTATTGGAACTCAAAATGTAATCTCGCAACTCCGAGCATTGTTCTTCTTCTCCTGAATTTTAAACGTTACAGTTGAAATCACATAAACTAAAAATCCACATATCCATTCTCTATGCATTCAGCATTCGCAACAAGTTAGCCACGAAAGAATATCAAATAAATCTACGAGAATTAATGACTATAAATAACTGTGAGAGGATTTCAACATCAAAATATTCAGAAGCAAAGGATATTACAAAAGAATAATATAAGCAGTTTATCTTGAGCAAAGGATATTACAAAAGAATAATATAAGCAGTTTATCTTGAGCGTGAGAGCAAAAACAAAAAGCTATAAGCAGTTTAATAATTCATTCCGAGACAAATGATCTTGAGCGTGAGAGCCTCTTGTTTATGTTGGCCAAGAAAATCTCAAGCTCCGGAGGTTTAAAGAAGCCGCCGGGAGGCGGGTCTCTGGATTTTACCGTCCGCCTCTTCTTCGTCGGCGGGGATGGACACAAAATCGGGGTCGATATTTTTTGCTGTTCCTGCTTCGGTGTCTGGCATTCAGAGTTCTCCGCGATGTCCATGAAAAATTAAATGCTTCTTAACAAGCTCTTTCGCTGCAAAGCTCGTCAAAATATTATAACTTGCTGCGATTCGAACCCTGGTTGGCTGCGACGCTCGTGAAAATTTTATAACTTGCTGCGATTCGAACCTTGGTTGGCTACTCCTTAAAAATGCATAAACTTACTTACGAACATTCGAACCTTGGTTGGCTACTCCTTAAAAATGCATAAACTCACTTACGAACATTCGATATTGAGCCAGTAGAAGTCAGAACTTCGATCACTCCAATAGAGCTTTTATAGAATGCTCCAGTTAAAAAGAGCAGTAATAGTTAAGTACCACCAAACGGTCACTAACAATCCACTAATGTAAATCACGAACAAACGGTCACTAACAATCCACTAATGTAAATCACGAACAAACGGTCACTAATAACCCATTAAATGTAAGCCACATTGTTTAATGATAATATTTTGTTATTTATGTCCACATACCAAAAAAATAAATGGTGTTAGTGGGTATTTAATGGTAATATTTTGTTATTTATATTTAATGGTGTTAGTGGGTATTTAACGGTAAAAAAATTATCCATCATGTACTGTACTAAGTCAATAATTGTTGTGTATTATCTTTTTTCTATTGATTGGATATCACACTATTCACTATCCAATCGAAAGGATAAAAATGGCACATTACCAATAATTGACTTAGTATATGATGTATATCAGGTACCCACATAAATACTTCTTAACAAGCTCTTTCGCTGCAAAGCTCGTTAAAATTTTATAACTTACTACGATTCGAACCTTGGTTGACTACTCCTTAAAAATACATAAACTTACTTACGAACATTCGAACCTTGGTTGGCTATTCCTTAAAAATGCATAAACTCACTTACGAACATTCGATATTGAGCCAGTAGAAGTCAGAACTTCGATCACTCCAATAGAGCTTTTATAGAATGCTCTAGTTAAAAAGACCGTTGCAGTAATAGTTAAGTACCACCAAACTGTCACTAACAATCCACTAATGTAAATCACGAACAAACGGTCACTAATAACCCATTAAATGTAAACCACACTGTTTAATGATAATATTTTGTTATTTATGTCCACATATCAAAAAAAAAAATGGTGTTAGTGGGTATTTAATGGCAATATTTTGTTATTTATGTTTAATGGTGTTAGTGGGTATTTAACGGTAAAAGAATTATGCATCATGTATTAAGTCAATAATTGTTGTGTATCATCTTTTTTCTATTGGTTGGATATCACACTATTCGCCATCCAACCGAGAGGATAAAAATGGCACATTATCAATAATTGACTTAGTACATGGTGTATATCAAATGCCCACATAAAATACTATTGATGTATGTTTAAAGGTAATATTTTATTATTTCAATCAAATTTAACATGTAAATAATTAAAAAATATTAACAAAATTACATAAAATTTTTTTTAGTATACAAAATAATTTTTTTTGTTGTTATAAACATTTATTGTAAACATTCAACTTAGGATATCTAGTTATGTACTTTACAAGGGAAAATGTTATCACTTGAAAAATATTTTTTAAATAATATCTAAAATATTAAATTATTGTAAGTTTATTTATCAAATTTTAAAAGGGATTAAATTTTTTAAGATATTATTTTGTATCATTAATATAATTTTTTTAATATATAACATAGAATTAAATGAAATTTACATGTTACAAAATTTGATCCCATAAATTTACCAAAATATACTAATATAATTATATAAATAATTCAAAAATACTAATACAACCAAGTTATTAATATATATTTAAAAATAATTAAAAAAAAATTAATACACCAAAATTAATATAACAACATGCAAACATTCAAAACCTAATACAATTACATAAACATGAGTAATATACATACACTAATAACTTTTGATTAATATATATAAGTTAACTTTTTTATAACTGACAAATTTTGAATTTTCATTTTGCGGAACTAACAGTTTTAAAAAGGTTGCCATCGATCTCCTCTTCCATATCAAAAGATTGATTAACCTTCTTAGAAATGAGCTTATACTTTTGCTTATGGTATAATAAATGCATTTGAAAGTGAAGTTGAGAACATGGCTTTAATATTAAGTTAATAATACAGAATATGGAGTAATAAGAGAAGGTTCTCCAAAACCATGGATAATCTTAAATCACATACTTTAATAATATAGAATATGGAATAATAAGAAAAGATTCTCCAAAACCATGAATACAAGATAGATATAATGTTATGTTTATATGAATTTTGGATACTAATACATGTACTATCATGGAAAAGAAAAGAGAAGCAAGTGTTCTTTACCAATCTTCAAACCATTTAGTATATAATCACAGTCCTTCAAATTTGGAGTTTATTTATGACTAACATCTTGAATACAAGTGATTTTTTTTGGTGGGATATAATTGAATTTCACATTTTTTAAAACACTTTAAGTTTCAAATACCAAATTATAGGCTTAAACACCAAAAACAACATAAGAATGTTCATTTTCATATGCCATCTTGGGAAGATTATAAACAACATAATGTTCCACTATCATTTAAGAGAAAAACACCTTCGGAAGGAAACTTTAGAGGCATTATAGAACAATTACATGGAGTCTATTTCAATGTTGAAGGGAATGCCTTCAAACATGAATAATAAAAGCAATGAGAAACAAGATAAGGCATAATGTATGAAGAGGGTGTAAGACAATTTTGTTGTCTTTGAAAAACATGCCGGATAATAATCTTTTAGTATGATCAAAAAGTTGATTGGTCCAATTTTACTCAATTAAGGCACTAATAGCCAAAATATATTGTAAGTAAGACCCTATCATTTAAAGAGTTGGAATAAAGATAAATCTCATAAATATTAAATAAATGTTATCGATCCCAAATAGCC
>CBVK0101857172.1:0-13476 GCA_900067695.1 Picea abies | reverse complement strand
AAAGATAAATCTCATAAATATTAAATAAATGTTATCGATCCCAAATAGCCAATCGAAGGAAAATGAGTGTAGTTTTGAAGGCACCTTATCTAATGAAGATAATCAAGGTCAACCAACCCAAAAGTTGAAGTGTGAATATATACACATCAATTTGTCAAATGGTGTATAAATTCTAAGCATGTATATCATACATCTTAAAACTATCTAGATGAAGGATATACAAACATATGTTGTGCTTTTTTTTCATGAAGTCAATATTATAACACTTAGGCTGATACACATTGATAGAATAAGATTTTATTTTAGCATGATCAATTACCCATATGCACACTAACCCTTAGTTTGTAAATCGACTTAATGACCAACATAAATTGGGTCATGGTAAGGAAAATCACTCAATAGATTAACACATCTAGGATATTGTTGTGGATTTATTAACTAATATATTAACACGATTTGGATTAATCAATGAAGTGTAGAAGCTAAATGGTTTCAAGTGATGAGTGTACCTAACCTG
Source organism: Picea abies (assembly GCA_900067695.1). Taxonomy (NCBI): domain Eukaryota; kingdom Viridiplantae; phylum Streptophyta; class Pinopsida; order Pinales; family Pinaceae; genus Picea; species Picea abies. Next base: position 12,959 of record CBVK0101857172.1, on the reverse strand, counting down.
TATAGATTGAACTCCATAAAAATGGAGCACACCAATATTCAGTGGCTCAAGAAGTTAAGTAATATAATTAGGAAAAAATGGCAATAAACTAGAGATTAAAAAACCACCATAATACAACTCTAGAGACACAAATGATTGATCAATTGTACACTCTATTGTACTTGATATAAAATAGATACAAATTTGAGCAAAGCTAGTTAATTTTGCATAATAGCATTTTGGCTTGAGTTGCATAAAGGAAATGATGGTGGACCTATCTTTGAAATAAACAAAAACAATCAAGTCCTCCATGTGCCAAGCTAATTTATAGTTATAATGATATATATGTAATCAAAGAGCAAGTGATCAAATGATTGATGGAGGGAGTTCCTAACAATTGATCTCATGCATACTGAATGAAGATGATAACTACATGATCTCTTAGAATCCATTTGACTTGGGCACACATTTACTTGGTCAAATTGATTATTAACACATAACCCATTATGACCTAGTCAACTTTGATAACCCAACTAATCAGTCACACAAATCCCTTAAATTGACATGTGTCATTGGTGTGGACTATTGAACAATCATTGGGGTGGTTTGTCGAGTTATCAATTGACCTATTTATTGAGATGGTACCAATCAAATTGAGCATTAGTATTGGAATATTGATGTGTTGAAGAATATATGTTGATCATGTTTGATAAGTTAGGTGCAATGACGATCTATCTCTAACTATACATAAGGACAATGTGACGAGAAATGAGGTTTACTAACAACACTATTATGGTGCACTAAAACTTGGAACATGTCTAGAATGGACCAAAAACATATGCAAGGATCAATCATTACCTCTAATGATCATGGTCCCCATTGTGTCAAACATGAGAAGTGTTGGTGCCCATTATGTCATATATCTTTGTTGAAAAAGTAGACTCCATGACACTATAAAATAGATCTTCGAAAACTTGTATTTCACTTGCTTAATTGTGAAAGTACTTGGGCTTTTGTAGGAAATAACTTGTTGTGACAATTTTGAGTAGTTGAGTGGCTTTGTTGTGAGTGTGTCACATGATATTGCCAATGGTCTATTTAGATAATGCAGTCATGTTGAACTCTTAGTCAAGGGTGAATATGGGCTCAATTTTCAATGTGCTTGCTTAATAATTGGAGGACAATAAGGCCAAAGAAACTCAAAATCCAACACTAGATGCATCCTAAGGTATGGTAGTATATCAATATTGAGGGATTGTTACCACATTTCTAGGTGATGGTGTATGGATCATATCACAATGGTTAAATCTTACAATGTTGAACCTTGAATCTATCTTTTTTTATATATGAATCTTTACATTGTACCCAACTAAGAAGTTGTGTTGGACACAATGGTTACAATTCCTCTACATATATTTCATTAAGGTATATCATATAAAGTGATTGAATTGGCACTAAATTTTTTGGATCTACTTAATGAAACATGTTGCTTTGTTGGATTTTTTTTTTTGCAGATGAAAATATGTTGATAGCTAGACAAGCTAGATAAGAAATTTCCATGGGAAGAAGAGCTTTAATTCCAAAGCATAGTTCAAGGGGTTTCAATTCATAGAGTTATGTTGAGATCTATTGTAGTTGTGTTAAATGAATGATGACAACCTTATCAGTGGATTTATTGGTGCGAATGGATTCTACCCATTTAGTAAAGTGAGATGTGGTTGTTAGGATCCATATATGCTCACCATAGGAAGGTGATGAATATCCCATAGGAATTCAATACCCCATTTATGGAATGGTTCTTCTACTTAAATATGCTTTAGGGGTAAGGCAAGTATTTTTTGACTTCAAGTAAAAACATGGCACTCACAGTAAGACCTAAAAAACTTGTGAACACCAACAAAGAGTTGGTCCACATTAACCAAACCTTAAGAGGCTTGTGAGTTGTTTCCCTAGTTGCATAATGACTTTGATGTATTCCTTGATGCATGTCTTTGAAAATACAATCCACTTATTATTCCAGCCTACATTTAAGTCATAGACCATCGAGGTCCTTCCAATGCAATTCAACATTTACTACATTATATTTGGCTGCCTCAAGTTTTAATGATCTTATTTGTGACTTATTCATTCCTTCTAGGCATTGGGTAATGGTCAACAAGTGTGAAATCACCCTATACCAAGTAGATCGATGGTAGTAGAGTTTGAACAAAAGGACTTTGGTCAATACTTGAGGTATGGATTTCCCCATCCAATTCTTCAGTACCTATAAAGAAAAATTCAATTGTCTTAATGCGTACTACTTGCAAGTTTGTGTTTGACATAAATCTTGCTATCCATTGTCCCTTTATCAGCTTTGCTGGCCTAACAACCATGGAATATTATTGAATCTTGGTGATCCATTTTCACCTTCTATTATTTGCATGCAGTTAGCATAGAATGTTCTTTATTAAGATATGAGGTACATAAACAAGTACTTGGGCTTGTATTACATATTCCTAAAAATACATTAGGGCCTTAATAAGAGCATAATCATGCTTGTCCATGGCAGTGCATTTTAATTCTGCATCCTTGAGGGACTTTTTAAAAAATGCAATAGGCTGGTCATATCCCTCATTCTTTTGTGGTAATATTGCAACTATGGTGTGCTTAGAAGAAAAACGAAATATCATTAACTCTTTGGTGTAATCAAGGATGGTCAAAACAATAGTCTATCCCAAATATTTCTTTATTTCTAAGAACAATTCATTAGCAAGATCATCCTATCTTATCTTACTATCCTTCTTTAACATTCATGTCATATGCTACATTTAAGTCATAGACCATCGAGGTCCTTCCAATGCAATTCAACATTTACTACATTATATTTGGCTGCCTCAAGTTTTAATGATCTTATTTGTGACTTATTCATTCCTTCTAGGCATTGGGTAATGGTCAACAAGTGAGAAATCACGCTATACCAAGTAGATCGATGGTAGTAGAGTTTGAACAAAGGCCTTTGGTCAATAGTTGAGGTATGGATTTCCCCATCCAATTCTTCAGTACCTATAAAGAAAAATTCAATTGTCTTAATGTGTACTACTTGCAAGTTTGTGTTTGACATAAATCTTGCTAGCCATTGTCCCTTTATTAGCTTTGCTGGCCTAAAACCAATGGACAATTATTGAATCTTGGTGATCCATTTTCACCTTCTATTATTTGCATGCAGTTAGCATAGAATGTTCTTTATTAATATATAAGGTACATAAACAAGTACTTGGGCTTGTATTACATATTCCTAAAAATACATTAGGGCCTTAATAAGAGCATAATCATGGTTGTCCATGGCGGTGCATTTTAATTTTGCATCCTTGAGGGACTTTCTGAAAAATGCAATAGGTTGGTCATATCCCTCATTATTTTGTGGTAATATTGCAACTATGGTGTGCTTAGAAGAAAAAGGAAATATCATTAACTCTTTGGTGTAATCAAGGATGGTCAAAACAATAGTCTATCCCAAATATTTCTTTATTTCTAAGAACAATTCATTAGCAAGATCATCCTATCTTATCTTACTATCCTTCTTTAACATTCATGTCATATGCTTGGTGAGATTTACAAAGTTTTGGAAAATAATCCTATGGAAGTTTATTTTCCCAAAGAAAGATTAGATGACATTTTTTTGCTTAGGTAGAGGAATATTGTCATATTTTTTGGATCTATTATTGACTGTGTAGAAGTAATGTGGCCCAAAAATTAACCTTATTTGGTTCCAAAAAATAACTTATTTGGATTATGAAATATGCCAAAATTTTTACGCTTCTCAAAAACATGCCTCAAATGCCCTAGGTGGTCACCTACCACCTTAGAGTATACAATCATATTATCTAGGTATAGTATGATGAAGTGGTCCTTTATATCTACAAAATAATAATTCATTTCCCTATGGAAAGTGGTTCAAGAATTCATTAACCCAAAATGGATCCTTATTCCCTATGGAAAGTGGTTCAAGAATTCATTAACCCAAAATGGATCCTTACATATCAAAAGTGCCCCATGGAATTGTGAAGGTTGTATTCAACACATCCTTTGGATAAAATTTGACTAGATTATAGATATAGAATCCATCTAGGATGGAAATATTCTCAGACTCTATCAAATTTTGAAGCATTTGATCCATCTTGGGTAAGGGATAGTTTTTTTTGATAGAATCCTTTCTTAGGATCTTGAAGTCAACACAAAACCTAATTTATCCATTCTTGTTTGTAACATATACTAGATTGGAAACCCAAGTAGAGTACCTTACAAGGATGATTATCTTGTAATCATGGAGCTTCTTAATCTCCATTTGAACAAGGAGGTGAAACGGGGGATTCATATGTCTCTACTTTTGTATGTTTGAACAAGGAGGTGAAACGGGGGATTCATATGTCTCTACTTTTGTATGAAATGTTTGATATCATTATTAAGGGGGTTGTGATGATGAAAGATGCATGTGTCATAAGTCTTTAGATCCTCATACTTCCATGTAAAAACATCCTATAAATCCATAAATATATCGACATGCTCCTACTCTAAAGGATATTAAGGGGCAATTTGATTATGAAATATGGATGGGTCATAATTCTTCAGATCCTCATACTTCCATGTGAAAACAACCTTGAGCTCCCTAAGTAGCTTGACATACTCCTACTCTAAAGGAGATAAGGACTTGGACAACATGACAAACTAAGGGTCTTCTTCTATTCCCATATTACCTTGAAATAATTTTGGCGCTATGGAGGGTTTTTTAGAGAGACACCATTTAGGTCAAATAATCCTTCTAGAGGGACTAAACCTCCGAGAATAAAATTGTTCTTTACTTGGATGATGCATTCAACCGTATCAAGGATAGAATGATAAGGGGGCTAGACAATGTCAAGTTCTCCTTCTTATTTATCCATCTGAATCAATGCTCAAGTTGGTGTACTCATCCACCAAGTTTAAGAAACTTTTGATCATCCTAAAAAACTCACTACTATTTGATGTTGTAAGGATAGTATCCCCGTGCATGAATTCAATGGAGTAGGACAAGTGGTCAAGGTTAGGAAGTGTAAAAGAAACAACAGACTTAGCCAGTTTTTCATCTCTATGTTACACTTCCCCAGGGACAACAATGATATTGATATCATCAAACAAGTTTTCAAAAATATCCCAAACCTCATGCTTGTACTATCTTAACCTTGGGTACCTAGTCTAGTAGACTTCCTTCACCTAGTTCATTATTAGGTCAAAATCTCTAAAGATTTTGAGAAGTCATCACCAAATTATCATAAGTGGGTCACCGAGATGCTAGGGTATGATTATGAGATTATATATAAGAAGGGTAAATAAAATGTGACCTGGTCGATGCTTTATCAATGCAATTTGAGGAGGATGAAACCTTCTTTTCCTTATCTTTACCAATTGAAGGTTGGATCGAGGAATCACATCAAGAATGGATGGAAAATGACACTATATTTGAAATCATCTAGAGGATTTAGGAAGATCCCAAACCTACTAAAGGGTATACATAGGAGCAAGCTACATCGAGGTATAAATGGCACATTGTTTTGGTAAAGAATTCTACCTTAAAATAAATGGTCTTAGTGGAATTTCATTCATCACCAATAATGGGTCATTATGGATTTCATAAAACGTATGAAAAATCTAAGTGCTCTTTCTTTTATGGAGGCATGAAAATGGGCATCCGAGATTTTGTAGCAACCTGTGACACCTTCCAACAAAACAAGGGTGAGATCGAGATTTTGTAGCAACCTGTGACACCTTCCAACAAAACAAGGGTGAGATAGTGAATATGCCAAGAACATTGCACTACTATTGATAACAACACATATATGGATTAAATTCTCTATGTATTTTATAGTGGGACTCCCAAAACTGGGTAACAAATTAATGATTATGGTGGTAATTGATCATCTTTCCAAACATGATCATTTTGTTCCTTATAAAACCTATTTACTACCTCCTCATTTTCCCAAGTTTTCATGAATCATATTTTTAAGTTACATGGAATGACCATTTCCATTACCTTAAATTGAGACCCTACCTTCACCAACAATGTTTAGTAGGAGTTGTTTAAAATTAAAGGTACTCAACAACACATGCACACTATGTATTATCCCCAAATAGATGGTCAAACTAAAGTGGTTAACAAGTGCCTAGAAGCCTATTTATGGCGCTTCACTTCTAAAAAACCAAACCAAAGGGAACAATGGATTCTCCTTATAGAATGGTGGTACAATACCACTTATCACAGAGATACCAAAATGACACCATATGAAGTTGTATATGGCCAGGAAACCTTATCAATAATTTCCTATTTAATAGGAACCTCTAAGGTTTAGGAAATGGATATGCACTTCACACCAGAGAAACAATTCTCTACACACTTAAGGACAATTTGGTTATGTTTCAAAATAGAATGAAATGATAAGCAAACCAACATCACTCCAAACACGTTTTTTGCAAAAGGGGATAAAATTTGTTTTCTCCTTCAACCCTGTAAACAAATATCACTCAGAGATAAAATACCCCAAAAATTATCATCAAAGTTCTATGGACCCTATAATATCATCCAAAACATTGGACAAGTGGCCTACAAGTTGGCTCTTCTAGCCCACTCCAAGATTCACCTAGTCTTCCAAGTTTCTTGTTGGAAGGTTGTGGGAACAAAGTGCAAGGTGCAAACCGACTTACTAGAACTTGATGAAGACAGATCCATTTGGCTCTAACCAAATCTGATACAAGAGAGCATCAATTATTCTATCACACAGTTTGAGAAGTATTGATCCAATGGAAATATATGCAACCCAAAGATGCCACATGGGAGCCAACAATGATTCTACAACAATTTCCCCACCTCCAACCTTGAGGACAATGTTGTTTATGAAGGGGGAGGGCATGTTAGGGTCCTACCCTAAAATCCCTACTTTAGGATATCTAGGAGTTATTCAATTTATTTGTGTCGCCATCCTTTTTTAATAAGGCCCATTAGATAGTAGTGGATAGTCATTTAATGTCTAAGGGTCCTCTTTATAAGGTCCACTAGGTATTCAATATCCATTAATGATGGAACCACAAGTATTTAGGGTTTGATTAAGAATATATTTAAAGAGAGTACAATGCAATGAAACAATTTATCTTGTATTGTTGTATTTGGTGTTGCTCAGTGAAAGGCTGACCCAGCTTAAAAGGCAAGTGAACATTGATTTCTTTATTCTAGTTATCATAATACAAGGGTATATTTTGCATATTTCATCTTATTTGTCTCTTGTATCTAGTTTCCTACAATTATATTCTTTGTATAATTGGTTTTTGTTTCAAGTCTAAGGGTTAAGGAACACTACAAAAAACTTCAAATCAAGTACCAGTGGAAATACTCACAAAATTTTGTGAGTTGAAAATATTAGAATGGGACGACATGTTACACACAACATTATGGGACTATAGGACAATATGGAAGAAATGATCATGATAAAAACCATTTAGGATTTCATTTGGAAAGAAAGCAATATTGTCCATATAATATTGGGTATCCTCACTAAAAACAATAGTCATATAATGGTTACATTTTCAATTTTCATGGTTTCACATAGTTATAAATTCATAAGAATGGAATACTATGTTTAAATAAATCAATTTCTTGATGTTTCAAACCTTAAATAAGGTCCATCATCAAGAGAAATAAATGTTCACAAATAATCTTCATATGGATTGAGTTTTCCTAATTTTCATTCCTATGGAGAAATCAACAAGATATGTCACATTTGAAAGAAGACTTGAAATATCACAAAGACAACCATTGAGGAATTACCTGAGGTGTTGAAATATCAAATTCCATGCTTATTTTCACTTAGACTGTCATCCCAATTATGGTTGGTCCTACATTTCTTGATTTATAAAACCTCTATAATCTTTATTTTTTAGTAATGTGGCACTTTTCTTTATCACTCTTGTATCCTCCATGCATAGATAGTGTTTGGAGGTGTGAGAGTGTTCAACAACAACATATTTCTTTATCCTCCCATAGATTGTATCTACATTATGTTCCTTCAACCTTTTTTTCATTGAGTAGCATGTATCTCCAACGCAAACTTATCCACAAGAGAAAGGAATTGTAAACTTACAAAAACTTTTTCAATCAGATCTTGCATTGATTCCAACATGTTTCTTAAAAAGTTCATGAATCAACTCAATGATCAATCTAAACATATTGAATTCACAATGGAGAAAGAAGAGAACAAGATCATGCCCTTATTGGATATATGTACCACAAGGAATCAAGATAGATGATTATCCCACTAGGTATAGAATGAGAAAACTCATTTGGACAAATACCTACACAAGGAATCACACCTCTACTAAACTCGGTTGATTTAAACATAGGATTCAATTCTTATGGAAACAATGGTTGCATACTAAGGGATATTTTAAACTTAAATTGGAAGGATTACATAATTTAATGAAGATAGAATTTGGTCCAAATTCCAATAGATGTTAGCCAAAGGCATGATGAAGAGGTACCACAAGAAACAAGCTAAAGAAACATGAGTTTTAAGAATGGAAACTGGTCTTCTTATATTACAAGAAAGTGGGAATTTTAACTATGGATGTCTATGATCATATAAGCTCAATAAGATAGATGCCAATGTCTTAAATGTGCTAGATACCACAAAAGGGTTTCCATACATCATCTATTAAGACACTTCTTGGTTGAAGACCTATTACGATTAAAATAATAGGTGAAGTTACCAAAAAAAAACCAAGAAACCCTACAAAGGATGAAGGTATTAGTAAAATGAAAAAGGATATAGAGAGCACCAATTGATAACAACGGACCTAATCAAGGTGCATGCTCTGTTGGAACAAAATAAGTGTTGAATGATAACAATTAAGGTAAGTATGATTATGTGTCTTAAATATAAATTTTGATAATTTCTATAAGATTTATAAGAGTGGAAATCCATTAGTGTTTTGAATGGAAGGTCGCAAACCCATCTAATTAATAATTATTATATATTATCAATGGAGTGTACAATGAAGTGGTCGTTGAAGCATCAATCTACCACTTCCATGAAATATAAATTCTAGATGAGGTGTCTTTAATAATAATAGTGGTACAATGATCCAATTTTCAATGGGACTATCATAAAACAAATGCCTACGAGAAACTGTAAAAAGGGTAAGAGTTATCAAGTAATACCCAATGGAAGGGCATGGACATGGAAATGACCTAAACANNNNTATCAAGTAATACCCAATGGAAGGGCATGGACATGGAAATGACCTAAACAATGACAAAATCCATTGTCCCGATGTTTCTTTCTCAAAAAAATAGTGTCTCATCACAACCAAAGTACTAACCTTAATAGGGAGGGGATGTTCCTATCTATAAGTCATGTACCACCATAAAAGTACTTACTAGGGAGGGTGTTATTCATATGCCCTATCTGTTAAGATGTCATTTCTAGTCATTCTTCCTTCCCCTTCATGGGATGGCAATTTTCCTTTTGCCCCATGACTCTAATGCATTATAAACTCAATCATGGGTGTTATCGATAGTTAAGGGATCACCATAAAAAATGGGCTTGAAAGAAGCCATATGAGAAGAAGAAGTAAAACATAGATGAAGGGGATTGGAAAGAGGCCCAACATTAAACCATTAGGATTGTCATTGAAAAAATATATGGAAAAATACATCGAGAAAAAATAGTGGATTTGAAAGAATACATTAATGAAGATGATCTGAAACAAACATAAAACATAACAATTGAAAGATTAGTTCAAACAAGGAATACAAGTGGAACTAAAGTCGTATCAAGAATGCACAATAAAAATTCAATAGAAAAAAATACAAAACAAAGAACAAGGAAAATAAGCCAAATTTGTTGATGAAAAAAATGACATAGATGACACAATTAATGACTACTTCCTACGAAGTGAGGAAATGAATTTGAATGTAGAATAACAATAAATACAAAAGGAATTTAAACATAGAACCTATTAAAGTTCAGTATTTACATGGAGAGTTGTATAGAAAAGGCAATAAGTATAACAAAACTATTATACACAATTTCAAGTATCTATGATCGGAATCAGATCCAACAAGAACAATTGATTATCGACACAGGCTCTAAGATGATCAACATAGGAAAATTTTAAGGCTACATGGATGAAGAAGGATATCGACTTGTTGGCATGAAGGGCCCCATGCCATTAAGAATGATGTTTATTTTTGTATGTAATATATGTAAAGTAAGGAAGTATATTGTTGTACGTAAAAAAATAATGAGACTTTCATGAGACCCTTTCCATGTGGGAGAAAATACAAACAAATGAATAAAAGAAGGAGAAACATACTGGGAAAAAGCTAAAGTGTTGGGGACACTTGACCTTCCATCTATCCTCCCGATTGACTCAGTATTATATATCATTTTTCCCGACAATGAAAAAGGGGTTCTTTGGCTGTGAATAATGTATAGAGGATGCCCAAATGTCACTGAGGATCATAGAGATGAACCAGAGAGCCTGTAACTTTCCCATTGTTGAATAATAGAGATCTTGATCAAAGCCAAAATAATGTCGGTTTTCCCATTTGGGTTTCTAGGGTAAATTCTGAGTTTTCTGTGTTGTCATGTTTGAATTATGTTGTCTATGGGTGGAATTGTCTACACTGTAATTTAATGCATGTTTAATGGAGTGTATTGTAATTTAATGGATTTTATTGTATTGTTTAGTACAAATAACTCCATGCCATCTATGTTTTGAGCTCATTTTATATTAATATGGTCCCCATGGGTCAATAAACAAGACTAGTCACTCTTTAACCATACATGTACATTGATTCAAAAGTCAAAGATCAATGACCCTCCTTCTCGTTGCATTGTTATTTACTTGGGGGTTGTTAATTTGGTTTTAAGAGTCGTTGGGAACATTCTATACTTTGTTGGGCATTTTTCTTTGTCCATAAATCAGGGGCGAAGTATATTTTGAAATATGGGCTTGTCCAAGAATTTATTAGCTACCCACAGACCATATACATGTTTTTTCCAATTCTCCTGCTATCAATTTTTCCCCATATGTTTTTGTTTATCGATCAATCTTAAAATAATCTTCCATACATTATTTTAGTTGCTCTGGGCTGCCCAAATCGCCCTAGGAAATTTTATGCATCACGACTTACTAAAATCACCTCCCCAAACATTTTCCTTCATAGTTGGTTGTCAAATTTTCCCTTTGAGTTATACTCTTCAGTGTTGGACGACTCGATTTGTCTATGAGTGTTTTAGCTCCACCATTGGTCATTTTCCTCTTCCTTAATAGATGGTAAAAATTTTACGATTGACTAGATTCAACTACGGTTCGACTGGATTTTCATCGGGTTGATTTGACTCAACTTGATCGATTCGAATTTGGTCAACCTGGCTTGGTCAACTTTCCTTTCATCTAAGTCAAATTGGTCGACTTGAATTACTTCTGACTCGACTTCTGGAAGTTCGAATTCCTCATCACTTGGTTGATTCAACTTGGGATGGTTGACGAGTCAAATTCCTAGTTGACTTGACTTTGGCTTGGCCAATCGAGTTTCTATAAGCTGATGAGAACTGTGATTATATTTGATTTGTATAGGACTCCATATTGGTGAGATGGGTATGCTATAAGCCTCCAATTTTTAGATCAAATGGTATCAGAGCATAAGTTCAAATGTATTTAGTGAGACCTGTATGGTAAGCACCCATAGTGATTACAAAAGAAGTGGAAAAGATTTGTTTTCAGGGCTAGAGAAAAGTAGAGCATCAAGAATGTTAGGGTAACATTATGAAGGAGAAGAGGAAAAGGATCCCATGGTTAGGTTGGATCGATTTAAGAAGAGTTTGGCCACATTAACATCAATGGTGTCACAACTATTGGCAACAAAGAGCAAGGAAACACCATCAATAGAGGGTTGTCATGAAGGCCCTAAGAAGAAAGAAAATAATCCACAAACATAGCATAAGACTAAGCTAGAGATGGGAGAGTGCAACTATAACGAGACATAGGTACCTTTCTGTGTGGATGCCAAGGTGGAAATTAAGCCATATACTGGGGAAGTGGATGTTATCAGACTGAACCAATGGCTACAAAAAATGGAAGTGTACTTCAACATGCATGAAGTAACTGGAAAAAAAAAGATTTCTTTTTCCCGATTGAAGCTTGAAGGCCATGCTTTGACATGGTGGGAGAGTGATGCAGTAACAGAGCACTAGGGATTGAACCACCTATGAATGATTGAGAGTTATTCAAGGACATGATTAAATTTTAGTTTTATCCAATAAGATGTGAAAAACACCAACAAATAGTATGGAAATACTTCAGTTATAGAAAAGGACAATCAATGCAGGCATTCACAACAAGGTTCAATAAGAGAGAAATTCAGATGGGAGTCTCTCTCAAAAGTACATACATGTCAGTCAAGTATTTGGCGACATTTTTACCTCATATTTGTAGAAAAATAATGTTATTTAGACCAAAGACAATTGATGAGACCAATATTCAAGCACAATACCTTGAGGGAGACAAGAAGAAGCAACAAACAAGTCCTCATAATCAAGTAGAACCACAAGAGTAGCAGGGAAGGAAGAAAAACAACAAGAAGTGGAATGAGAAGAATATCATGGTAGCAACACAATAAGAAACACCTTCCATCCAACAATGTAAAGGAGGTGATCAAAAGGGTCACACTGAGGGGAAGTTTTGGAAATTACACCTTAATAAGTGCCCAAAATATTTGCAGAAAAGAAAGAAGAAAGCATTGTTATCTATGGATGTTGAGGAAAGAGTGGATATAAAATCATACCCAAAAGGGAATATTAACTTCAATAATCTTGGGAAAGAGGTAGCATTAGTTGTTGCAATCACAAGGAGGAGAAGATGATGATTGAACTTTTCTGCATTAAAATCCACATGAAGCAAAGCAAGGTGGA
>CBVK0101857161.1:0-11218 GCA_900067695.1 Picea abies | reverse complement strand
GCTCTTCCGATCTCACTTTAATGCACATGTTTGGGTAATTTGATATGTGATTGACATTGCTATGATCCTTATGACTTATGAAACCCTGGAGGGCATACTTGTTGTTACTGCAGGAATTTTCCCGGTGGACAGGTACATATGGGGGAATGATTAAGTTGGACCTCCATGGGGTTGAAAGCCCACAGATGGATGTTGTGACCCCACCAGGGGGAAAGAGAAACCAGAAGATTGCACCAGGAAGAAAGAAGGATGTTGCACTAGGGACACTCTAGCAGACCTAGACCCAAGGGACTCTTTCCTTTCCATCTGGACGTTGACCCTTGAGAGAACATGACATCATCATTATGACCCTGACATCATCCAGAGTTAGGGTTTTCACTTATAAGGGAAGTTGTGTGCTAGTTGGCATGTGTGGAAGCATTCAGGGCCTTTGGAGGCCAAACGTTCTGCATTTGAGGCCTAGCATTCCACCCTAGGGGCCTAATGCCACCCTAGAAGGGCATGACATCACCCTTGGAGATGAAATTAGAGTTTAATTAATGTCATTTATGTAAAAACTAGGTTTTGAATGTAATTTGGCCATGTCATCCTTTTTATGACATAATTGTAATTAAAGGTCATTGATACTATATAAATAGAGAGAGAAAAATCTCATTTTTTCCATCATCTCCCATAACACAAGTGTGTGGTCTGAAAATCGGTCTTCTTTAAGGGTTATTGGCTGAACTAATTGGTGCGCAACTTCTTGGAGGGGAAAATTGTGGTGTATTTTGACTATTTTTCATTCTGGAGGATCTTCAACTAGGGTTTGGCTTGATTATTCTTGGTGAAGTACATAGAAAATAAGAAATTTATTTATGTTGTTGAATACTTGTGGTAAATTTTGTTTGTTTCATGTTAAAGATTATGAAATTGCTTGCTCAAAACCCTAGGAGAGAAACATAAATTGGTATCTTTCTCTCTATAGTATTCCACTTGTTTAATTCTCTCAAAGTATACCTTGTTTAGAAGTAACTACTAGAGCCCTAAATGATAGCACTCTAGTGGCCTTACTCTAATTTCCTATTGCATATATTATTTCCAAATTGTCTAAGGAAAGAGAAATCGCTAGGGCCTAAGTCCCCTTACTTTCTAGCCAATTTTCTCTTAAGACTTGGATGCTTGAGGCCTTGGGTTACCAACACCTCCTCCATCCATTCCATCTTATTTGACTAAGTATTTCCATTGTTGTTTTTCTCTAAGATTTTTTGCTTCTATTGTTGACTCCATATACCCTAAAAGGCACTAGTCTACTCACCATAGTGATTGATTGATCAAACAACTCTCAAATTATCTTCCTTGAAACTTTTGATAACTTTTACTAACATTAAACTAGACTAATCCATTGACTAATTTGTTGTTGTTTCAAAAGATTGCTACAGCCATCTAACAGCACCAAATTCATCTCAAAAGAAAAATTAAAAAGTTTATTAGACCTTGCCAATTTTGCTCCAACAAGTCATTACCATTTTGTCAACTTAGAGCTATATTTTCTTGTCATTTTCAAGCATTCTTGAAGCATAATTGTTGTGGTTGTTACAAAATATTCATTGTTGTTATAAATAATTACTTTGTTGCAGTTTTATATCAGCTTACTTATTTTTCAGAGGTTCATGGTCTTATGAAGCATTATCATATGGTACTTGGAAATTGCATTATTTTTCTATTTGTTGTCTTGTTCTGCGTAGGTACACCTTATTTACCCTTTTGATTCATCTCTATATGACACAAAGAACATTTAACTTGAGTGACCTGTGAGAGGGGGGAGGGACATTCTGATACCTTTTACCTTATCATTCTCAAACCCTCGGTTCACTGGGGACGTCTCTCGTGGGGTGTTGTAACATACTCCTAAATAGAAAGGGGTTTCCTATTAAGGTGGTAGTGATAGGTCACTCCATGTTACGCAAATATTTCTTCCACTTGCCTTGGGCCCTGGGAAAGTACAGATTGTGCGATAACAAGGCCATTCAACACTAGCGAAATCATCATGGCCCTGTGATTGAATGTATCATTCTCCCTTGGTAAAATCAACATGACCAATCTAGGAGAATGCATGCCCGATGCTACTAACTAGAGAAACATCAACATCTTGGTTCATTCACCACTAGCCAAATTGGCATGGCCCTATGAGTGAATGTATCATCCTCCCTTGGTCAAATCAGCATGACCAATCTGGGAGAATGTCTGCTTGATGCTGAAACATCAACACTCCCTCTTAGCGAGGGAGACATTCTCCATCACACCAAGCTTGTCTCCGAAGTATACAAACTTCGCCCTAGACATAGGATTGGTGAGAATGTCTGAAATTTGCTCATCTATGGATATGTATTGGAGATTTATTGTTCCCTTCTGCACCATGTCTCAAATGAAATGATATTTGATCTCAAGATGCTTCGACCTGTCATGAAATACTGGATTCTCCAAACGCTTGACACAACTTCGATTATCATAGTGTATCAAGGTCATCTCTAGCTCCTGATCAAATAGTCCTGCAAGAATCTTCTGAATCCATATTGCTTCACGACTTGTGGCACTCACCTCTATTGTATTGAGTGCTACAGAAGTTTGCTTCCTACTAATCCGAGATATCATAGTTGATCCTAGGCTGAAGCAACACCCCGAGGTGCTCTTTCTATCTACTGCACTCCCTGCCCAGTCAAAATATATATATCCCTACAGCCTCACTTCACCACTTGACACATAACTCAGACCATATCCAACTATACCACACAAGTACCTCAACACATGTGTTGTTGCAACCCAATGGAATTGTATTGACTCAACCATAAACTGGCTCAAGGTAGTCACTACAAAGAAAATATCTGGACCAATGTTATCCAGGTACATCAAGGATCCAATCAGTTGTTTGTACATAGTGGGATCCACCAAATATGAATCTGAAGTGGAATCACTCAGCTTCTTCATATTTTTAATTATAGGTGTAGCCATGGAATTGGAGTGCATCATACCGAATATTTTCAAGATATCGACTGTGTACTTCCCCTATCCGAGGAATATCTCACCTGATCTCTGTCACACCTCCAATCCCAAGAAATAATGCATCAAGCCAAGATCTTTCATCTCGAACTCAGAGGCCAACTCCCTCTTGCACCTGACAATGAGCCTATTTTCCCTCGTAAAGAACAAATCATCAACATACATCACCAAGATAAAAGGATTTCCAACAACAACCTTGTAGTGAAGGTTGGGATCCCCATCACTCTTGGTGAAGCCCAAACTCATCATGTATCCATAAATCTTGGATTACCATGCCCTGGGTGCATGCTTGAGTCTGTACAAAGTCTTTTTCAATCTACAAACATGAAACTTCTTCCCATGTATTACAAAGCCCTGAGGTTTCTCTATATACAATTCCTCCTCAATAACACCATTTAGGAACACGGTCTTCACATCCATATGATGTAATATCCAACCCATAACTGACACAAGAGAAATAATATTCCTGATGGAAGTGTACTTAGAAACTGAAGCAAAAAGTATCCTCATGTCTACTCCCTCTTTCTGAGAGAATCCTCTCGCCACAAACCTCGATTTGTACTTCTTGATGTTTACATCTGTTGCATTCTTGATCTTATAAATCCACTTGGAAGTCACCACTGACTTCCACTCTGATCTTGGAACTATCTCCCACACATCATTCTTCATGATGGACTGATACTCTTCCATTATGGCATCCTCCAGACTTGTTGGTTTTTTTCCTCCTCATAATTGGAAGGTTTGGAATCAATGATGTGACTAATCAATGCCATATAACTCGAGAACATATGAGGTCGTTTGCTCTCCCTAAAAGTACCACTGGGAGATGCATGCCCCTTTGCATCCTGCAAAGTTTCACGAAGCCATGTTTACCTCTTCCCGATTACTGCAACATCTCTAGGTAAATCCAATTGCTCTATTGACTCCTCCTGATAGTATGAAGGATGAACAACTAGACTTGAGGGATCTGTATCACCATCCTTTGGAGCCTCGTGCTCCTCACTGTCAATATCCATATGAGACTCTCTAGACTTCCTGAAGGCTACCTCTTTATCAAAAGTAACATCACGACTAACATCAATCTAACGAGGTCCTGAAATGTAGATCTTGTAGGTCTTTGAAGTCTCAATGTATCCCAAAAAAGTACCCTCCTTTCCAGAAGGTTCTAACTTCATCCTCTTCTCCTTAGGCACATGGATGTATACTAGAAAACCAAATATTATCAAATGGTCTACCTTTGGCTTCACTCCTATGAATGCCTCCTTAAGAGTCTTATCTCCCAATATCCGGTGAGGACTTCTATTATGAACATAAATTGCTATGCTAGAAGCCTCTGCCCATAAGAATATGGGTAGATTCTTATCATGAATCATTTCCTTAACGGCCTCCACAATGGACATGTACGTCCTTTCTACAACCCCATTCTGTTGAGGGTTGTAAGGAACGATAAACTCCCTCTTGATCCATGCTTCCTTGCAGAAACCAATGAAGTCATTAGAAGTATACTCTCCTCCATTATTTAACCTTAAAACCATGATCTTTCCCGTCAAGTTCTTTTTTTGAGCCTTGAACTCTTGGGACCTGCTGAAGACTTCATCGTTTGTCTTCATGAAGTAGATCCATGTCTTTCGGGAGAAATCATCAAACAATGTCACATAGTACAAGAAGCCACCCAAGGATGATATTTTCATTGGTCCACATACATTTGAATGCACTAGATCCAGTATCCCTTTGGATCTACTATCACTTCTTGGATAAGATTCCTTGGTATTCTTTCCAAGTGTACATCCCCTGCAAACACCCTCATGCTCTACATGGAGATCTGGAATACCAATGCTTGGGTTGGGATTCCTAATCATTTGTACAGTCCTCCCTCTCGAACACCAATCACTCATGATGATTCTATGCTCAAGCTCGTATGCCATAAAAGAACCTGACCATCCACAAATGCAACTTTGCAACATATACTCCAATGCTAAGATAGAGAGAAAGTTCTTCCTTAATCAACAATACTATTGTCCAAGGTCTATTCCTTAGACCTATTGTCTCCTCAAGGTGTAGGATAGGCCTGCATCCTTACTAGGCATACTCCATCAGGGTCCCTTCCCAAACAAGGAAGAAATTGCAAAAATTCCAAGCTTAATGGCCTCTCTTCATGGCTAGAAAATGTCTTGGACCTCTTATTCCTCTACGATAACCTGCCCGGAACAAGAACCAAAACAAAAGACAAGAACAACACTTTTTTTAGTGTTGTGACCAATAATTCCTCCATGCTAACCTGCTTGGAACATGATCCATGTGGATATTGGAGGCCACCCACCTTTTCCAACTCACTCAAAACAGTTTTCTGGCAATTTTGGCAATCTACTATTTTTAGCAGTTTTTAACTTCTGGGGCCATTTTGAGGGCCTAAATGAAGGTTTTTCGGGTTCGAGCTTCTCAATGATAGCCAAAGGATCTAATTGAGCCCCCAAAATGAATCTCTTCGACGATACCTTTCCAACTTGCAATCGTGCGCCTTAAACGGAGATCGTATGCAAAAGCTACGACCCCAAAAAATTGATGTACTAACTTACCCAAACGGGGCCCACATGACTTTTGGCGCATCATCTCCTAGGGTTAGGTTTTTGGATGTCTAGGGTTTTTGACATTCCTATTTATTGTAAAAATGCCTTCAGATCCTCATTATAATCATCTTCTTGCGATTGAGCGCAGTCGTCACATCTCTTCTCGGAGATAAGCCGCCGCCATTCCAGCAAGTTTGTTTTTCGTTGCATTTTACAGTTTCAGCTTAATTCCTTATTGAATAGAAAATCATTTTTACTGTATCTTTGTTATTCTGTGTTAAGAATCTTTTAATAATATGTATTCATTTTGTTCTACTCATAAAATCTGGATTAGTGGTATCAAAGTTGTCTCCTCCTTGTCGTCTTAATGCATGTCCCCAACGAGGTTAGGGTACAAAAAATTGGGTCTTGATCTTGTTTCTCTTGAGGAAAAAAGTTCTCGCATGCCCAAGAAACCTCTCATGGTAGGATAAAATAAATATGACGTGACAAGAGATCCTTTCAAAATGTTGTTGGAGGAATCCCTCATGCAACAGAGGAACGAGATGATGGATGATTTCGCGCAAATCCTTCGGCGGCTACCAACAGGCGACGCATCTTCATCGAGCGGAGGCATCACCCCATTCAAGGTACAAATCAACTTTGATATTCCTATATTTGAAGTTAAAATAGACGCAAATGTTGTAGACAAGTGGTTGAATCTACTAGAAGGGTATTTTTATGTCCATAATTTTTCGAATAGAGAAAAGATTACTTTTGCAGTGTAAAAAGTCGTTCCCCATGTCAAAGATTGGTGGGAAACTTTCTATGAGAAAAATGAAATAGAGGAACCCTCATTATTTATAATCGAGGCCACCTGGAAATCCTTCAGGGATGTTGTTAAGAAACAATACTACCTTGTCGGAAGTTATGACGACTTGTATACCAAATGGACCACACTGCGGAAACAAAGAGACTAAGTTCACAGGAAGTACCAACCGATTTTTTGATTGCCTTATCCGACCTCCAATCACGGCACTCACCACAGTGCTAAACTCTTGCGGCCACGAGACCTCCAGATGGTCCCACCTCTACGAGACAGACCCTGACTTCTCCACCACCTACCAAATGTTGGGTTCCAACTCAGTGGTCGCTAATTTCCATCTTCAAGATGGGTTGTTGTGTCGTCTCGTCCATCTCTGTGTTCCATCAAGAGAGCACGCGAACCTGATTTGGGAAGCTCACTATAGTCGGGTGGCAGGACACTTTGGCGTCGAAAAGATAGTGGCAGTGTTGCAGAAACATTTCTACTGGTTGAAAATTTGACAGTATGTCGGCAAGTATATCAGGTCTTGCACCGCCTGCACTATTGTCAAACCGACCACTAAGAAATAGGGCATGTACACCCCTCTGCCTACTCCTGACAAGTCGTGGGAATCCATCTCAATGGACTACATGTTGAGCCTCTCCTCCACCAAGAGAGGAAATGACTGTGTTTTTGTGGTTGTTGATCGCTTTTCCAAGATGGAAATTCTAGCCGCCTCCAAGAAGAACATCACAGCAGAAGCCACTGCCAAGATCTTCTTTGAACGAGTATTGATACATTTTGGGATCCCACAAACCATTGTCTCAGGCCCTGACAGTCGGTTCCTCACCACATTCTGGTCGAGCCTCTGGTCACTATTGGATGCTAAGCTCATCAAATCCACTGCCTTCCACCCCTAGACAAATGGCCAAATTGGGTTCGTCAATTGGATGATCATACATATCCTGCGCATGTACAATTCAAAACACCCCTGCACATGGGATGAGATTCTTCCCTATGTCCAGCATAGCTACAACCGAGCTCTGCATATCTCAACTGGCCACAACCCCTTTCAGGTGGGGTTGGGATTCCAACCATTGGGCCCCATGGATGTTGCACTACCCCTGGTGACCACCTCGACCGACTCGTTCCCTGCTCCACCGGAAGTTGACAAAGCCACCCAATGCATTGAGCGGATCCAGCACATCCTCCAACAGGTTCAGGATATTCTACAGAAGTATAATGTCAAGTACAAGCAGCGTCGTGATCAACATCGGGTGCCACATAAGTTTTAGGTGGGAGACAAAGTTTGCTTGCACTTGTAGAAAGAACGCCTTACAAGGCCCCATCGGAAGCTTCACCCATGGGTTGTACACCATCACCAAGGCTATGGGTGGCAATACTTTTGAGCTCAACATTCCCCCTTTCCTTGGCCTGCACCCAGTCTTCAACATGGCTCTCCTTCGGCGATATTTCCCACCATTATTGGACACCTCGGAGATAGTAGAGCAGTTGACACCAACAGATTTCAACCCTAACTGCATGCAACATGGATCCAGTGATCAGATTGTGGACACACAGATCAAGGGCACTTGACAGCAAAGGATCCAACTTTATCTAGTTGTCAAAGCAGGGTAGCTCCTGCACCAAAGCAAGTGGTTCACCTGGGGCAAAATTCAGCAGACATTTCCTCATCTGATGGGGAAACTCAACGCAATGGAGACCATTGCTTCCTAAGGAGGTAGGATTGATCCAGGTGGATATCGGTGGCCACGCACCTTTTCCAACTCGCTCAAAACAATTTTCCGACAATTTTGACAATTTACTATTTTTAGCAGTTTTTAACTTCCAAGGCCATTTTGAGGGCCTAAATGAAGGTTTTCCGGGATCGAGATTCTCAATGATAGCTCAAAATTATAATTGAGCCCCCAAAATGAATCTCCTCAACGATACCTTTCCAACGGGCTATCGTGCACCTAAAACGAAGATCGTATGCAAAAGTTATGACCCCGGGAAGTTGATGTACTAACTTACCCAAACGAGGCCCACATGACTTTTGGTGTTTCATTTCCTAGGGTTAGGATTTTGAATGTCTAGGGTTTTTGGCATTCCTGTTTATTGTAAAAATTGCTTCAGAGCCTCATTGTAATCATCTTCTTGCGAATGAGCGCAGTCGTCACATCTCTTCTCAGAGATAAGCCGCCACCATTCCAGCAAGTTGTTTTCCGCTGCATTTTACAGTTTCAACTTATTACTTTATTGAATAGAAAACCATTTTTTACTGTATCTTTGCTATTTTCTGTTAAGCATCTTTTAATAATCTATATTCATTTCATTATGCTCATAAAATCTGGATCAGAACAAGAGCCAAAAGAAAAGAAAAGAACAACCTGAAGAATGTCAACGAGCCTGAAAAACCCTAAAATTTCAACTTTGACCAAATGTCAATCTAAGAGCACCAGTGGATGTGCTAGGGAAAGGCAAGTTGATCTGTGGAAAAACAAGTCCCAACAGTATTTAGAGAAAGTTCATATTTGAGACTGTGCAGCGAAAATTTTCAACAAAGCTCTAATACCATGTTGAATTTTCTATTTTTAGATCTGATAATTATTTCCTTACAAATTCAAACAGAATTGTATGCCACTATTATCATAGAATAATCACACTGGAAATATCAACCAAACTAAAAAATGCAATGGAAACAACAGAATCATAGAAAGATAGCCATGCACAATAGACACAATATTTTTATCCTGGAAAACCCAACCTTGGGAGAAAACCCAACAACTTTTTCTTAAGAAGAAATCCAGCCAATAAGTACATCACCATAAATATGAAGAAACCCAACACATAAAGAATTTCACCCTTGTATGTGGAAGAACCCTCAAAGATAGCAAACCCTAGACAAGATAGCGCACCTCAAAATTTGTGCGACTGCAACTAGCAATTGCAACTGCAACTATAACTAGCAACTGCAACTGCAACTAGGACTTACACACTAGATGAGAAGAGATGTGTTGTGATGTGTAAATGAAATGATCAAACCTCTTATTTATAGTAATCGAGTCTCCTTTAATTTCCTTGTTGGGTCGACTTCTTCTTTTGTCTTTAATATCTTCTTTAATTGTTTTTCGGGGTTTCTTCAATAGTTTGTCTTGTCTTCTTGGCATTTATTCTTTTCTAGAAAAGTTTTCCATGAGTCTTGTTGATGTATCATCTCCTCACATGCACGTCTAATTAATATAGAGCTCTAATGTTGAGTAGATTCACCAAGAAGCCCCTCATCACAAGAGGTCTCTTGAGCCTACATCTTCAACATTAGGCTAGAATTGTAAACAAGTCAAACCTGCCCTCTAAAAAATAGATCACTCAACCCTGGAGCAGGCAATGTGAGAGCATCTCAAGTCTTTATCACTCCTAGTCAAATCAGCACGACTACTAGGAGAAAGGCTACACCTAGGCCATTCACCACTAGCGAAATCAACATGGCACCGTGAGTGAATGTATCATTCTCCCTTGGTCAAATCAGCATGACCAATATGGGTGAATGTTTGTCCGATGTTGATAACTAGAGAAACATCAACATCTTGGGCCATTCACCACTAGCCAAATCAGCATGGCCCCGTGAGTGAATGTATCATCCTCCCTTGGTCAAATCAGCTTGACCAATCTGGGAGAATGTCTGCCCAATGTTGAAACATCAACAATTGTCTAATCTTAACCTCTGAAGTTGATGTCCAAATTGTTTTTCTACAAATACCTTATAGGCCAAAAGCATGTCAAAAACTTAACTCTTTACGTTTTGAAAAATAAACCCAAGTGCTTATGGGGAAGTCATCAATGAAAGTTAAGTACTTGAACCCACTGCAAGGGGGGTGAGGCATGCCAAGAGGCACGTTTGTCAAAACTATCCTAATGATGTTTGTCGAGAACACGTTCGACAAAAACACCATCTTTGCAAAAACCAAGAGGAACATCAATAACCATATTTTGATTACATAGTTGTTGCAATCACTGATAGTTTAAATAACCAAATTTTGCATGCCAAATTTTGTTCAAGTCATTATTGTGAACAATAAACACTGATGGAAAAGATGATGACTCAAAGTTGTCAAATTCGTACAACATGATAATATCATTAACAATTCAGTTGCTAGAACATGCTTAGGATCTTTTCAATTCTTGATTACAACTTTGTGAGGGGAAGACTCCAGTGTTTTACCTTCACCTAAATGAGTGATCCGATACACTGATAAAAGGTTGCAAAAGAGACTTGGAACACATAATGCATCATTAAAATGATCACCATCTATCTAAATTGTTCCAGACCCTACAACACTAAAAAATCTATCGTTTGCAACAAATATTTGTTTGGTGTTACATTCATTAAAAACAAAAAAAAATGGTTCTATCCTTAGCCATATGATAAAATGTTCCAAAATCAATAAGCCACTCATCAAAAGAAGTAGATGTTGCATTAAAAGAAGAGGGATAATTTTTTTCTTTTTCTTTTTAACTATTTGCCTTAAAGTGTATGCTTACCCCATAAAAAAAAATCCTACAAAAAAACTTCAACGCAACCACACACAAAGACAAGCAATTTTTTTGGAAAAAAAAATCCAAATCTTTACAATAATGGGGTTAGATCTTAATTACCTTGGGAAATGCAAGTTTTTTTTGTTTCTAATTTGTCAAGCTTGCTAAAGCACATAGAGAGTATACACAAAAATGAAAATATTTTATGATTTGTTTCTTATTTGCCAAGATTGCATAGAGCACACAGCAAAGAACTGCGTAGCCCAGAAAGAGTAGCAAACCGATAATAAAA
>CBVK0101857160.1:0-17066 GCA_900067695.1 Picea abies | reverse complement strand
ATTTTCAAGTGAAAAAAAAAAGTGTTTTCAATTGAAAGCGGTGTTTCAGATGCCATGGAACAGTTCGCTCAACACAAAAATGCACAAAAATAACATAACCCAGAAATGCAGCAACACGAGCAGATCTTCAAACAAGCTCTGATAACATGTTCAACAAGACAAAGCATTTCCACAAGACGAACACCTTAAGCAACCACTTACACAACCAGATCAAAGATCAATACACCAATGTATTTATGTGGTTAAAACCCCAAAAAGGGAAACAGTGCATAGCCCCAGCCAATGTGACCACTTGAGGCTATATTAATGCAAAAGAAAAAAAATGTACATGAGAGTTTCTCACAATCGATCTTCAACAAATAACCCCTCATGCTCTTTAAATAGAGATCATAGACCAATTGGATATTAAGCCACGGATCAATAGTCGTTACTATCCAGGAGAATGAGTCTTCGAATCACTCTATGTCTAGAACATATCGTGACCGTCAGATTGCATAACTACAAATGCATACTAAAGAAACACATTTTTATCGAAAGACACAATAGACCAAGTTGATCTTAACTAACTCGTAAGTGTTTAAATATCGTAACATTCCACTAAACAAAAACTTGGAATATGATTGAAAAATTTACAAATATGACACAATAAGATCAGGGAAGATGCATTAAAACCTATACTCCCTTAATGACAACTTCATAATAATCTATTACTTTCGATATATCATGATGACAGAAGAAGTGCCACATGGATATGTTCCAGTTTTCCAATCATGATGACAGAAGAAGTGCCACATGGATATGTTCCAGTTTTCCAACAATGATATACTCTATTGTTCAAAGCTACATGAAGC
This sequence comes from Picea abies, assembly GCA_900067695.1. Classification (NCBI taxonomy): domain Eukaryota; kingdom Viridiplantae; phylum Streptophyta; class Pinopsida; order Pinales; family Pinaceae; genus Picea; species Picea abies. Next base: position 16,215 of record CBVK0101857160.1, on the reverse strand, counting down.
CTTCATAGAAAATCAATGTGCCGGACTAAAGTACATTTGAAATCAAGCATTACATTATCCGTGATGAAGTCTAGAAAGGAGAAAGTAGTTCTCCAATGCATATCTCCACAGATGAGCAGATAAGCAGACATTTTGGTAAAGCTTTTATCCAAGATGAAAGAGTTTGTGTACTCAAGCTAGAGCTCGTGGAGACTTCTTTATTGAAAAAGGAAGAAATGACTCCCAGGTTGGGAGGGAGCACTGAAAATATTATTGAGGACATTCATTTTCAAGATTCAAAAACAATCCATCTTGGACAGATGCTTTCCTGTTCGGAAAGTGGATTGAGATTTCTGACAGACAGGGATTTCCCATTGTGGTTAACATGGGAAATGGTCCAGATTTTTGATGTATCATAGACAACGACTTCCCATTGTGGTTAACATGGGGAATGGTCTAGGGCAATCTCTCTTCTTTAGGGTTACTCAAGAAGACTGACCCGACTCGCCGGACAGCGATTTCTCATTGTGGTTAACATGAGGAATGGTTTGTTTCGGAGGTTGATGCAGGACAGTCTTTTCCTCTTGTGGTTAACAGAGGAAATGGTCCGGACAGTCATTCCTTAGGGTTTATACATTCTCTCCAGGGTGCACTTTGATTAGTGTAGGAGGAATGGCCCAGGGTGGGGAATGGTTTAGGCTCAGCAATCAGAGACAAGCATTCCTTAGGGTTTATACATTCTCTCCAGGGTGCACTTTGATTAGTGTAGGAGGAATGGCCCAGGGTGGGGAATGGTTTAGGCTCATCAATCAGAGACAAGCATTCCTTAGGGTTTATACATTCTCTCCAGGGTGCACTTTGATTAGTGTAGGAGGAATGGCCCAGGGTCAAAAATCAACAACAATCATTCTTCCTTGTTTGAGAAGAATAGGGCAAATAGCCCATTGTTGATGTTCTACACTGAGGGCAGATATTCTTTCAGATCTCACAGATGTGAGTGAAAGATTGGCCCAGATAATTTAGTTTATATCATAACATTGTTTCTATGCAGGTTGCTATCGGATGTTTGTTATGAAGACTGTATGACAGTAGATGTATACTACTGTGGTGGATATGTTCCATTGCTCATGACTATACGATGTTGATCAAGTACTTGTGTGTTACTTGGTGTGGTAGTGTACCACTCAATTGTAGTTATGTACTACTATGGATAGACACAGTTGTCTTCTATTTTTGTTCTAATTGCCTTGAAGACTATCAGCAATTTATTGGAGATAATCATCAGCCAGATGAATGATGAACAGAGATTTTCCAAACAGAAAATGGTTCAGAGCATTTACTCTTATAGATTAGAAGAATGGCTCTTGCGTCACTCTGTGGAGTGAGCATCATGTCTAATTACTCGGATAGAGTATGGTTTCGAGAGATGATGCAGCTGATGATGATGATGGTGCTCATGATCTAGTCATGATCTAGTCCATATAACTATGTTGATGCTACCGGGGGAATGGTATGTTTTGTGCTCAAGATCATTACCTGTAATACCTCCCTAGCTAGGAGGGAGTGTTGATATTATGGTAGTTGCGGAAGGTATTTACCTCCACGTGTAAACCTGACGAGAATAGAAGACTCGGAGAAGCAAGAGAAACCCTAATGAATTGGCTAATAACCCTAGAAGACTTGTCTCAAAAATATAATATTTATTAGGTTATTAGCCTTCAAGAGAAGAAGTTGGCCAGAAGAATTAATATATACTGAACAGACAGGTACCCAGAAGGAGAAGTCGTCCCTAGTAAGTCTGTCAGAACCATTATATATACAAGGCACCAATCTCTCATTTGACACATCTCAGCAGTTGCAGAGAACCAGTTCTGCGCAGTGCAGTTGCAGTCTTGTGCGTAGGTTTGGAGGAGTTGTTGGTGCAGTTGTTGCAGCTAGCAGTGACGTTTTGGCTTTGGACTATCTCTTGGCTAGGGTTTGGACTATCTGATCAGTTCTTGTTGATGCGCTATCCTTGGGGAAAGGTGTGCTACCCTTTGTATGGCTATCTAGCCTAGGGTTTGCTTCCGGAATGATTCTCTGTCAAGGTTAAGGTGCTNCTTCGACCTATGGTTGGGTGTCAATGGTATTGTCATTCATGATCAACATTAATAGATTATTATGAACTCGATCATGAATGAACTTTCTAATAAAGTGCATTTGTAACTCAATGTGTTTGTTGCGTTGATGTTGAATTGGATCTTTGGTGGTCTTGATGACACTTTGATTGTCACACCAAAATGTGGTCAAACGTTGTTGTTGGAATCCAAACTCTGATAATATTTGTCGAAGCTACAAAACTTTTTCACTTGCATTAATTGTTATTTGGTATTATGTTTCTGTTGAAGAAAGAGCAATAGCCCATTGTGTCTTATAAACCCCTTATAAACCCAAGTGACAGGTCTAACACACTTTTACCTAAAAACACATTAGATCAAATTGATTTTAACTAACTCCTAAGCATCTAAATATCCTAACATTTGCACAAATTCTTGTGAAAAAAAATTTATCTTTTTATCTCTGATAATTTAAAATATTCATTTTCCAATAAATCTTATAACACTTCACTTGTATTCACCCTTTTTTAAAGGTGGTTTCCATGCTAACTTCATGTTGACCATAACTACACAATTTTTGCACCAATTCTTGTGAAATTTTATAGTTAAAAAATCATTTTTACAACAAACATAGTAGCACTTAACATGCAACTGTCCACAAGAATTATACACAAAGGCCTGTTATTTCTTTATCAATCTTTAGATGCATAAATTGTACAGGTTTTCTCTCCCAAAATTCATGCTAATTCTTCTTAAATGACAAATTAAAACATCCTCTTTCAAATTATTTAGGTTAAAAAAACCAAAAAAAAAAAAAAAAAAAACTGAAAAAAGGTTAAAAAAAACAAAAAAAAAAAAAAAAAAAACTGAAAAACACATCTTATATTTACAAGAAAACAATAGCACGGAGCAAAACAAATTAACTTTGTTAAACTCAGTGAATTAGGTAGACTCGGTTTCAATCAACCAATAAAAAGTTTTGCCCAAATTATAGAGACTTACTATTTTTGGCAATTATTGATAACTAAATAAAAATTTTAACTTGTATAGACTATGATCCTAAAAATCTACACCGAATATGCTAAAATTTTGATCCTCTTGACAACAAATCAAGTTTCGCCGAATTTGGGTTTGCATAGAAAAAAGTGATGGATGTGTCGATCCACGAATCCACTTGCTCTAAAGATAGAAGAGAACAAAGGGGGATAACCCTGAGCTATTCTATCAACCAGGAAGTCATTACTTATAAATACCAGCTGGTATAAACCAAATCATCCAAAATAGGCAAAGAAGCACTGACTATGCCAAATATAAATGAAAAGCACAGCTCACATATAGTACCAATGATACATTACACTACCCCAAAGAAATAAGAAAATAACTCCAAATAACCCCTAAAGCTAACAAATGGAATAATCATATCCTTTGCAGGACTAATGGGTATACTAATTCATCACGCACTCAATGGCCAACCTAGATGATTTATCTATTAGATTAGGTGCACATGTTCTAACTCTAAAAATAAAAAAAGACAAAATCATCTGTAATTAAATTGTTACTTGAACAAATCATTTTGAAGCCCTAATGAACACCATAGAGTTTTAGGGCCTCTTTATCTGACCTCTAATGAAAGAATTACATATATTCCTTTCAGTTGTCAACTCCTGTGATTTTATAATTAAACCAAGCTTCTAACTTCATATATTTGAAAGACATTATGTGCTTTTATAGTTGTTTCTTTTTTTAAGATCTACAGGAATTGATAACTGACCAGGATTACTCGGCAGAACCCAAGTTCAAATCCTGTTGGCTGCCACTATAAACCCTAGGCTAGGTGCAACAGCCCGCATGCCACACCTAACAAGAAACCCAAGCTTCAACCTAGGGCCAAGACATCCCAAATGGGGCGCCCACCCTTTCAGCCAAGGCACAACAGGCCAATGTCTCATTGGAGATTTGACCCTGGGTGGAGAGAGTGTGAAACTTACCTCCCAACCATTCAAGCTATTGCCCATCTAGCTGTTGTTTCTTAATCAATGAATGTCAAGACAAAATCAGGCATGCATGTTGGGGCTAATCAAAATGAAAGAAAAACGTTTCAGGAGTTTTAAGATGCATTACCTCTACAAATCTAGAATGCAAAAAAAATATTAGATCAATTGCTAAACAAAAGAATCCCCATTGAGTTTCAGCTATTGCTTATAAAGAGGGGGCACTACTCGTGAAAGTTCAATGTTCATTACCCAGCTGCAGAAACAAAAATTATGAAAATTAAAAGGAATGTTTATACACACCCACAACATAATATCCAATAATTCCTGCATATGTAGTAAAAATCATGAAAACAGCCAGTATTGTGCAATTATAAAATACACTTTCATAAAAAGATAAATCAATAATTAGAACTGAAAAAAACTAAAACTGACCCATAACAAAATGTTAGATCCACATTGAGAGTCAAAACTCAGTCTATCAATGAGGCAACCAATGTATAGATGCTACCAACACTGTTGTCAGGACAAATAGTTACATCCATTACCATAAATCAACGCAACTTAAGTTTGGACTCAAAAAGGTGATGAGATCCCCATTGTAACCAGTATGCTTTTCAAGAAACTACCCAATTATCTCAGGTTGCAAAATAGGATCAACATATTACTCGTAAGTAGCATGGATACGCACCTTCAAGAAGAGAAAAAATAAAAAGGGAATGAAATGGAAATGGACAGCAAAGTGCCAAGAGAAAACAAGACTCAATGTTGTAATTCCAGGAACACAAATTCAACACCATCCAAAGCAACTCTGTGCATGTACTGTAACTGTAGAAGCATCGGAACAATTTTGTTAGTAAGTAGTGCAGTTCCAAGATGTAGTGAATTTAATTGGAGGCATCTTTCAACAGACTTTGAAGTAGGTGGCCTTCATCAACAACCTTTTCTCTAGTACCTCAGAGATGTTGCTAAATTTCCAATATTACACAAGTGTGTATCCTGGTTGAACTAAATCAGATCTTTCTTACCAATATTTTGCTTGCAAAAATTCAGAAGTAGACAGTGAAGGCAATATATCTTGTACACGGTCAATCAAATCCCTCAAATGTTCTCATGTCTCGGCCCCATTTCAGATAAAAATCTTTCATATTCCAATTCCACAGCTTTCTTCTCATGTCCAGAAGATAAAAGGCTAGAAGACCTTGGAAGAGTACCCAAACCTCCCATTAATGAACCTCGTGATGGTGACTCAGAATATGCACTGCCTAATGGAATTGATGGAGGTGCATAGCGATGATATGTAGAAATCCTGGCTTGGTTTGGAGAAAAATGGCTCATAGCATCAGCTGAATGGACATTTAGTTTTGACATCGAGGAATCATGCACATTGCCTTGCACTTGTTGAGATCTAGGTGGCCCTTGCATGCCGCTAGATGATTCTGCAGAAGGCAGTGGCATTTGATATAGACCATATGGGAAATATGAAGTAGCTGGCAAACTGTTGAAAGTACCTCCTTGCAAAGAACTGACACTATGGGATGCGATACCAGAACAATTGTTATCAGAATAAGGATTATAAGGAGATGATGATACAGGCCTAATTGAAGGACTCCATGATGGCTGTGCATAATCACCAGAATGGACAGGCAATCTTGGTGGTTGTTTATCAAAATTGTAAAGACATTCTGCAGGTCCCACCTGAGAGTGAGAAGGAGCCAATCCTGCCACCCTTACAACTAAATTCTGTCCTTCCAACCTGTAGCCATTCATATGTGCAATAGCTTGAGCAGCACAATGGTTGTCACAAAATTTTACAAAACAATAACCTTTGCATGAACCTTTCACATAGTCCCTGATGACGTTGACTTTAACTATTCTACCAAAAGAAGAGAACAGCTTAATCAATTGTTCCTCGTCCATGGTAGGAGGCATATTTCCCACATATACATCTGAGTGATCAATTTCTTTACCATGATTGTCTGTAGCTGGCAGACTGTTGAAAGTACCTCCTTGCAAAGAACTGACACTATGGGATGCAATACCAGAACAATTGTTATCGGAATAAGGATTATAAGAAGATGATGATACAGGCCTAGTTGAAGGACTCCATGATGGCTGTGCATAATCACCAGAATGGACAGGGAATCCTGGTGGTTGTTTATCAAAATTGTAAAGACATTCTGCAGATCCCACCTCAGAGTGAGAAGGAGCCAATCCTGCCACCCTTACAACTAAAGTCTTTCCTTCCAACCTGTAGCCATTCATATGTGCAATAGCTTGAGCAGCACAATGGCTGTCACAAAATTTTACAAAACCATAACCTTTGCTTGAACCGTTCGCATAGTCCCTGATGACAACGACTTTAACTATTCTACCAAAAGAAGAGAACAGCTTTATCAATTGTTCCTCATCCATGGTAAAAGGCATATATCCCACATATACATTTGAGTGATCAATTTCTTTACCAGGATTGTCTGTAAGACCCCGTGATTGAGTGGACTGACTTGTAAGCTCAGACCCACTCTTTTCAATAGATGCCTTCCTTATCTGAGGTACTAATGCAGCATTTACTTTTTCTGGCTGTTCCAGGCCTCCAGCTAACCATGACACATAAGTGTCTGTAAGACCGACTGGTTGAGTGGACTGTCTTGGAAGCCCAGACCCACCCTTTTCCACAGACACCTTCCCAGGTACTATTCCAGCATTTCCATTTTCTAGATGTTCCAAGCCTCGAGCTAACCATGACATATAATTGTCTGTAAAACCCGGTGGTTGTGAGGATTGTATTGGAAGCTCAGACCCCCTCGTTTCCATCGATACCCTCATTACCTCAGGTCCTATTCCAGCATTTCCATTTTGTGGGTGTTCCAATCCTCCAGCTTGAGATAACGATGACATATAATTGTCTGTAGAACCCAGTGGTTGAATGGACTTTCTTGGAATCACAGACCCACTCTTTTCCATAGATACTGCTGTTTTCCCTGTTCCAAGTTCAAAGCATAAATCCTGGTCGTTAGTAGTATCCACCTTTGCACGCTGCAATGATACCTTCTTTGGACAAGCGACTTGCTTATGACCTAGCTGCCCACATAATCTACAACAACCAATTTTGAGTGTGCCATTCATTCCTGCCAATTCCCTTAGTTGAGCCCGTTTGTGTTCATTTCTGCCCTCCTCTACAGGCACAAGCAATTTTTCAACCATCCTGCAAGCCTCCTCTAGAGAATTCTCATCATCTGCCTCTACTAAAACATGCAAGTCTTCATTGTCTGATGGATCTCGTTTCACCTTTGAGGATCCATCTCGTTTCACCTTTGAGGATCCTCTCCCTCTTAGGACTATCTTAGCCCCAGTTTCTTGCTCCATTCTTTTCTGTGTATTACCAGAGGGCCCAATGATAAGCCCAATGAAGTTGTATCCAGGGTAATCATTAACAGGTATGTAAATTTTTTTGCGTAGCTTAACAGGTTTAGAGTCTGCAGGTGCAGTATTTTTGGCCTTGTATGAAGAGAGATGTGACTGAGAGATGTGAGGAATGTCAGACAGTAAAGGCTGGTTTTTCTCTATCAAACTTGCAATTATCACTTGTTTTTCCTGAATGAGCTTATTTCTGGCTCTATCCTCCCTTTTATTATTTCTATTCCCAAATGAGTTATATTCAGGAGCTGGTGATGGAGATCTTTGACCATCCCCGGATTCAACAATAACATTTCCAGTCTGAAGTCTCGTGTTGATATTAACAAGTTTCCTACAAAGTTCCTGTACTTCAGGATCTGCCCATCTTGATCTCTTGTCACCACTACATTCACTTTCATTTGCTACTCCTGGCATTGAAATATTTGGTTCTTCTGTACCCCATCTTGATCTCTTCTTCTTACCACTACATTCACCTTCATTTGCAGCTCCTCCCTCCTCAGGTATAAGATCCCATTTGCTGCACCTTTTGCCAGAGCTTCCACCACTTTCATGTCTCTGAGCTGCCTGTCCATGATTTTGCTGATTTGCTGCTTCATCAGACAATTTTGAAGCATCTGCACTCCCTAAACCTCCTTTTCCATTATTGACATTTTCTGTCTTTGCTTTACTTGTGGGTGTTTCCAATGCATGAGGTGCATCTTGATTGAAGGATGGCCATGTGTCCTGCAGACTGGCTATGTCTTCATTCTCAGAGTGATAGCTCTGTTGCTGTTTTTCTGAACCATCATCCAAATGCGAAGGACTTATTCCTCCATGCTGGTCCATTTCAGTCATAGCTTTTGGAACTGTGGTGCTGCATATTTCAGTCAATGACATCCAATGAATGAGGAAATCAAGTTTTCTCCAATATCAGCAAGCAGAAAATATAAGATGCAAGCCACAGTCTTGTCAAATAAAAGATTGGGTGTGCACAGACTTTTTCTAGTTTAATGAAAAATATAGCGGTGAAAAAAAACTTTACCTGTGATATAAATCCAAACTTTCAACAACCCAACAATAGTGCAGTGAATCAAAGGGAGGAGTCAAAGAGATGGGAGGAAATGATCAATGCAAGACAATTACAAACATCCTTATATGTAGAACAAGATTCTGCAATATTAAAGCTCTGCCCTGTTTGGCGCTTTGGGGTCTTTAGCTAACCAGAAATAAAATTATTTTCAAGGGAAAAATCATCCCTCTTAGTCAAGCAGCCCACAAGATGAGGATTTATTTTCAAGGAAGCTGGAAACCTCCCTCAATAAAATCCCAAAGGGTCATCAGAGAAGTTCAAATAAATCAGGAGTTTGCCTTGGGTTACTTCAATGGGGCTAGCCAAGGAACCCCAGGTATCTGTGGTGCAGGGGCTCTCCTTTTCTCAATTCTTGTAATTCTATGCTCTTTGGGTGCCTTTAGAACATGCAGTAAACAGAGGATTGGAAAAGCTCCAAGTCTCGGGAGATTCCAAGATGATCATAGATTAGGCCAATGGGAACTGTAGAATCCAAAATATAGCCTTATTATGAGCAGAGTCACAGAGGCAAGAAGTCAATTTTCAGAACTCTCTTTTAGCCACATCTACAGAATTAATTCCAAGACTGATAAGTTGTCAAAAGATGACCCTTCATTGAGCAGGAATTTAAAGCCAATGTGCAGATCTCAGAAAAGTCGATCTTTTAATTATTTCTGATATTGAGGGCAGGACTAAGGACACAGATAGTCATTTTCCTGATGTTTACAGAATCTCTGAAGGCTGTTTGTAACAGAAGATTGATCTTATTGGCTGTAAAGGGTTACCCTGTTTGTTCTTTTTTATTAATGATGGCGGAAGACTGTTACTATGTCGATCAGGACTGTGAGGGGAGGCTTATCGCTACCTCTTTTTGGCTGTAGCCTTTGGCCGAGTCTATATATATTCTGATTTCTTTTTACTTTGGAATAAAAAAGAACAAGATTACACACTGATAAGTCTCTCATGCAGTTGTACAAACACTTATTAACTATGATAAAAAAAAAAGGGTACGACTAAGGAAAATTTACATGCATGATGTGCCTATGTTATTGACATAACTTTCCAGGAAATTTTCTCAGAAAAGCAGATAAACAACTGAAGAAGAATAACCACATGCAGAACAATTGGATCAATCAACAAAAAGCTTATCTTATGACACCCTGAAACATCTTTCCAATGAATTAGGTCAAACTTAGTTTCAATTGATAAATACAAAGTTTACCCAAAAATCTTCAACAAATCTGCTTCAGTTTTTACATGTTAGCCTAATATCTCCTCTTTCCAGCAAATCAGGTTTCACTGAATTTGGATTTGTCTAGAAAAAAATTTGGATGCATGAACACCATTTATTCCTTAAAGTGAAGATCCAAGAATCCACTTGTTGTAATACCACTTGGTATGAACCAAATTATCTAGAAGAGCCAGAGAAGAACTGACTATGCCAAATATAGGTGAGAAGCACAGCTCCAAAGTACAGTACCAATGATGAGTTGCACAACCACAGAGAAATAAGAAAATAACTCCAAATAACCCATAAAGATAACAATATGAAATAATCATATCATTCGTGTGACTCCTACATGATTTACCTATTAGGTTAGGTACCGAACAGCACATTCTTCTAACTCCCAGGAAAGAGTAAGATAAAATTATCTTTATTGAAAAAAATTCTTAAAACAAAGTATTTTGAGGCCCTGATGAACACCATAGAGTTTTAGGCCTATTTATGTGACCTCTGATGAAAGAATTGCAAATCTTCCTTTCAGTTATCAACTCTGGTGATTGTTGAACTAACACGAGATTCTAACTTCGTATATCTGAAATACAGTATGTGCTTCTTTCAACTACTGTCTCTTAATCAATCAATGTTCAGACAAAAGCAGGCATGCATGTTGGGGCTACACAAAATGAAAGGAAAAAGCTTCAGAAGTTTGAGAGCTGCATTACCTCTACAAATCTAGAATGAAAAAATATAATAGATCAATTGCAAACAAAAGAATCCCTGTTGAGTTTTCAGAGATTGTTGATAAAGAGGGGGCACTATTTGCGAAAATTCAATATTCAATAACAAGCCTGCACAGTGCAGACCCAATCAAACATAAAAACTAAACGGAAAGCTTATACACACCTATAAACAATATCCAATAATTCCTACAAAGGAGGTAGTAAAAATCAAGAAAACAGACAGCATCATGCAATTATAGAAAACACACATAAAAAAAGAAAATCAATAATTACGACTGAGAAAAGCTAAAATTGACCCATAACCAAATGTCAAACGGTATCCATTACCAGAAGTTAATTCAGCTGAAGTTTGGACTCTCAAAATGAAGGCGGTGAGATCCCCATTGTAACTACTATGTTTATTAAGGAACTGACCAATTATCTCATGTTACAAAATAGGATCAGCATGTTACTTATAAGTAGCATGGATAGAAGAGAAAAAATAAGAGGGAATAAAATGGCAATGGACAGCAAAGTGCGAAAAGAAAACAAGACTCTCGGTGGTGTAGTTCCAGGAATACTAATTCAACAATGTCCAAAGCAACTTTGTACATGTATGGTAACTGCAGAAGCATCAGATTAGTTTTGTTAGTGAGTGGTGCAGTTCCAGGATGTAATTGCAATCATCTTTCTGCACCCTGAAAAGTAGGTGGCCTTCATCAACAACCTTAAATGTCATTTTCTCCAGCCCCTAGGAGATGTTGCTAAGTTTCCATACACAAATATCCAGATCCGCCAGTTTTTTGAAAAAACAGGATCCGGATACGGATCCAGATACGGCAGGGAAATGGCGAGTACAAACAATATAAATATAATTTAAAAAAAAAAAATTATATTAAAATTTAAAAATATATATATAAATTTTAAATATAAATCATTTATCATGTTACTTTATATTAAAAACTATACTTATATTTATAAAATATCCATATTAAAAACTTTATAAAGTATCTATGTTTTTATCTAGTATATACTTTATATTTATCTATGTACTAAAGTTTTATCTAGTATCTACTTTATACTAGTTATATACTTTATGTTTTATACTAGTATATATTTTATATTTATCTATAGTATATACAAGTATAGATATTTACCTATGAAAGTGTTGAAATATTGTAACTGCAAAGAGTATTCTACTTATTATTGAGTTATTATTAATTAGATCAATCCCCTTTTGTGGATTGGTCATGTCGAGCTTTGTAAATGACCAAATCCCCTTTTGTGGATTGGTCAAACCCTAATTACATGTTGCTAATTAAGAAGTCGACCCCCAGGCCTAATTAAAGTGGTTTTAACCACTAAGTGAAGAAGTCGGCCCTGCTTGATGAAGAGACACCTCCCTAGCGCCTGCCAGTCAGTATAAATAAGAGAGGCTGGCGCCTCATTAGCTCACTCACTCAAGTCACTCAACAAGTGCGCAAGTTTGGAGATAGCTGCAGTTGGGAGAAGAAGGAAGAGAGAGGCGCATTGCTCAATCTTGGTTATTCTCTAGTGGTTGGTCTTTTATCTTGGCATTGTATTGGCAATCTATATTAAGGAAGTTTTTGTTGGGTTTTCTCCCCCATGAGGGCTTCCCAGGATAAATGTTGTGTATCTTGTGATTGTGTTTCTCTCAATGATTCTATCTATGCTAATGTTATCTAGTAAATTGAAAAGAAACTTAATAGTTGCTCTAATATTAACATGGTATCAGAGCTAAGCTGAAGAGAGCACCTTTCACTGGATAAGCAAAAAAGTCACTGTTGTCGTATAAGAAATTTAGGGCTTTTTGTTGGAGAAGAATTTCAGCCTAAAAACCACCTAGGGAAGTGCGCCCTAACCTAGCAAACTCATTGGCAACTTGAGCACACTTTTTCAGTGGACAAAACTCCCAGAAAGTGAAACCCTAGTTTTCACTGGTACTAGGAAACTAGAACCAGTACCAGAAGTACCAATCCAGATTTTCGCAGGCCCAGTTTCAAGGGGTAAAATTTGGATTTTCAAAAAACTGACTGCTCTAGGCTACTCACCTCAGCCAAGCGCACCTCATGGTAAGTTCGGATTTAATTTCTGAGCATTTTCAATGTTTGGTCATTTTCCCAGCTCCAGGTCAAGATGTCTGCAAGCACCAATCTTGTTAACAAGTTAGAAGGTGTGGATAACTTTCGTGCCTGGAAGTATAGGATTGCACTCATTCTTGAAGAGAGTGACCTTACAAGATTCATCAAAGAAAATGTACCAGAACCCACAAATGCTACAGCTAAAGCAAAGTACTAGAAGGGCATGGTTAGGGCCAAAAGAATCGTTGCAGGCAGACTCTATCAAAGATCACTTGATCCCTCAAGTGGCATCCAAGAATACCCCAAAAGAAATGTTTGATGCCCTAACTAGATTGTATGAAGGAAGAAACATTAACCGGAAGATGAACTTGAGAACTCAACTCAAGAATACAAAGATGCAGGAAGGAGAAATAGTTCATGACTATTTCTCTAGGATCTCTCAATTCAAGGAACAACTAGAAGCAGTTGGAGATACCCTAGATGAAGATGAACTCATAATGACAGCTCTTAATGGTCTCACAAGACCTTGGGATGCATTCATCCAAACCATTTGTGCCAGAAAGGAAAAACTACAATTTGACAGTCTTTGGGAAGAATGTGTTCAAGAAGAAGCAAGAGTAGCTAACCGAGAAGCAATACTATTAAGAGATGAAGATCAAGCTCTAGATGCTCATACTAAAGGAGGAAAGAGAAAGTCTCACTTCAAGAAGGAGACCCACCCACATAAGGAGTCTCACTCTCCAAATAAATTCATCCATAAAGAATCCCACCCTCCAAGGAGATTCCAAAAGTTTCAGAAAGGTCAAAGAAGAGAAAAAGATTTCTCATCTTACCATTGTTACCATTGTGACAAGATGGGACATATTGCTAAGAATTGTCCAGCTAGAAGTGAAGAATACAAGAAGATAAACAAAAAACACCATGCCCACACAGTTGAAGATGAAGAGCCACCCACAAAGATGATTAAAGAAAAGATTGAAGACTATGTCTTAATCTCTGCCCTCTGAGGATCAGTGTCACCTGGTGAGGATACTTGGCTCATAGATAGTGGTGTTTCCAAGCACATGACAGGTCAGAGAGACAATCTCTCTAGCCTTACAGAAAAGAACTTTCCCCGGAAAGTTACACTTGGAGATGATTACCAGTACCCTATCAAAGGAGTGGGAGAGTCCAATTACAAACTTGATTCAGGGACCCAAATGAAGATGAAGGATGTACTATATGTACCAGGTTTGACGATAAATTTGCTTTCTATCTCAGATTTAGATAAGAAAGGCTTTAGGGTTGCATTCATAGATGGTGAAGTCCTCATGTGGCCTAAAGGAAAAACCATAGAAGATGCAATTGTTATTGGAACAGAAGAAGGTGGTCTGTATAAATTAAAAGGTCATTCAGATGCAGCCTTGATTCACTCCTCTGAGAGTCCGCGTGAAATTTGGCATAGAAAACTAGCTCACATCAACTACAAGGCCTTACCATATGTGAGCAAGGCAGTTACATGTCTACCAGATTTCAAGGTTGACCGTGAAGGTGTGTGGAAGGGATGTGCACAAGGAAAGAACATCAAGAATCCTTTCTCGAAGAGCAACAGTAAAGCAAAAGGAGTCTTGGAGCTCATCCACTCAGATGTATGTGGCCCGATGCCGGGATTATGAGGGAGCTCACCACTCCCTACAATCCTCAACAAAATGGTGTAACAGAAAGAAAGAACAAAACTATAATGGAAGCAGTGAAGACTATGATCCATGATCAAGATCTTCCAATGCACTTATGGGCAGAAGCAGCAAGAACAACAGTGTATGTACAAAACAAATTATCCCATAGTGCACTTGGGTTCAAAACCCCTGAAGAAATGTTCTACAGAAAGAAGCCAGAAGTAAGCCATCTCAAAATATTTGGTTTTCCAGTGTTTGTACACATTCTGAAAGAGGAGAGAACCAAGTTGGACCCTTCAGGAAAGAAGGGGATATTTGTTGGACGCTATGATGTCTCTAAGGCTTTCAGAATTTACATACCAGGTTACCATCATATTGAGATCAGCAAAGATGTAACCTTTGATGAAGATGCAGCACTCAAGAAATCAAGGAGATGCCAGCTTGAAGAAGTATATGAAGAAGAACCTGTAGCGCCTAGAGTTGCAAAACCAGTGAGGGAAGTCACAGTTTCCCCTAATGAGGAGATTCCAGAAGATCATGACATGATAGAATCTCAAGAACCTCCCCAAATGATGATCTCTCACAAGAGAAAGCCAACTTGGGCGAAGTAACTAATTCAAGATGGAGAGAAGTATGGTGCCCCAAAAGGAACCATGAGAAAAGTCAAGAAACCTAAGCCATTCTCCAGTTATATGGCTTTGATTTGAGATCTCATAGAGAAGGAGCCTACTTGCTTTGAAGAAGCCATTCATAAGAAAGAATGGGCGGATGCCATGACAGAAGAATACCAATCAATTATAAAGAATGATGTATGGGAAATAGTTCCCAGACCGAAGAGCAAAGATGTGGTATCTTCCAAATGGCTATACAAGATAAAACATGTTTTTGATGGAAGTATTAAGAAATATAAACCAAGGTTTGTAGCTTGTGGCTTTTCTCAAAAGGAAGGCATTGACTATGAAGAGACATTTGCTCCCGTAGCCATATACACTTCTATCATAACCATCATAGCTCTTGCAGCTAAGATGAAGTGGAAGTTACACCAGATGGATGTGAAAACAACCTTCTTAAATGGTGTCATTGAAGAAGAAGTGTATATAGAACAACCTCAAGGGTTTGAAGTTGAAGACAAAAAGACACATGTTTGCAGGTTGAAGAAAGATCTATACGGATTGAAGCAAGCTCCTAGAGCTTGGTATGGAAGAATTGACAGTTTCCTGACGAGTATGGGCTTTACCAAGAGTAAAGTTGATTCTAACCTTTACTTCAAGGTTATGAATGATGAGCCTGTTATATTGTTGTTGTATGTGGATGACCTATTCTTAACTGGAGAAGAAAATCTCATCGTTGATTGTAAGAAGAAGCTCGCTGCAAAATTTGAGATGAAAGACCTAGGACTAATGCACTATTTCTTAGGTCTTGAGGTTTGGCAGAGCCCAAAGAAGATCTTCCTTAACCAAGGGAAGTATGTAGTTGAAAAACTGAAAAGGTTTGATATGTTGGAGTGTAAATCCATGAACACACCCATGGAAACAAAGTTAAAGCTCATGGTTGATACTTCGTTAGAATTGGTTGATGCTACGTTGTATAGACAAATCATTGGATCGTTGATGTATCTGACAAACACCAGGCCAGATATATGTTTTGTTGTGAATACCTTGAGTCGGTCTCTGGTAGAGCCCAGACGTGTTCACCTTGTTGCTGCAAAACATGTGATGAGATACCTTAAGGGTACATTGGATTTTGGTCTCTGTTATAATGGAGATCATGACTTCAGACTAATTGGTTATACCGATGATCCGGATTATTTTCGACACGAATGAGATCGAAGATATAATAAAGAAATGCACAAAGATATCGCAGATATTCAATAATATAACAAAAATGTATCAGAGATACAACCATAAACACAGATATACAGTAATACACGATTTCTATTAATGAAAGAAATGTACAGAGACTATAAAAATACAGAGTGAAAGA
>CBVK0101857151.1:0-10785 GCA_900067695.1 Picea abies | reverse complement strand
TTTGCCCAACAGCCTCATACCATAGTGTCTTGGGAAAAGTTTGAGTCATGCTTTTTGGAAAAATTCAGAGATGGTAAACCTCCGAAAGTCTTAGTCATGGACCTTTCGAGCTTAAAAATGAACCCAAAAGAAAAATTTAAAGATTTGAATCAAAGATTCCTAACTTTTAAAAATCAAATCCCTACAGATTCTATGCCTGCTGAGAGTCTTGTAATAGCTTACTACACTAAATCTCTACATCAAAGTATAGCTATTTGGGTTAAACGATCTAAAAAGGCCACGTTATTAGAAGCCTTCAAAGAGGCTACTCAGATTGAAAAAGATATACTTAGCCTTAAGGACTCTTCTAGCAACGAAACTGAGACTATTTCTTCTTCCAAAAAGAAGATTGAAATTCTCCCTAGACCTACACAAAGAAAAACACAACCTGAAAACTCTGATTTGGAAAATTTAACCAAAGTTGTACAAAAATTGTCTAATCAAGTTATAGATTTAAAATGGTCAACTGAAGAAGCTTCCTCGAGTAAAGGACCCTATAAAGCCCCTTTCCAAAATCCTTTTCCCATCAACCGGCCTAATCCAAACCCTGAAGGCTTGAACCTATAAAGTTTACAATGCGCTCTTCAGACAATTCTAGAAGCCCAAGATAACTTGATGCCTCCTGAAATCCCTCAGGAGGAAGTCGAGCAGGAAATAGTTCAATAAGAAGAGTCTTCTCCAAACATCTTTGGACACTTCTCGGATAGTATCTTTCAAGCTAACTTCGAGACTGTTCACCCTTACAACACAAGGAGTAAGACAACAAACAAACCTCCTACCGAGAACATTACAACTTCACCTCCAAAGCCATCTAAATCAGCAGAAATTAAACAGAGTAACGTCAGCCTTAAATTAGATTATGATGTTGTTGAAGATCTGAAAAAATTAAGGGCTAACATTTCTATTTATGAGTTGTTCAAGTTTCCATTTTTGTTACAGAAGATGTTGCAAAATATTTCAGAAAATGGCAAGAATGGTAATTCAAATGGTAACAAGGTTGTGTAAAGCAAAGTTCTGCAGAAGACTTCCACTAAAAATAATCCTGATTCTCAAGATAGAGGAAGCCTTCCCGTAGCTCTTGTAAATAATGTAAATAATGTAGATAAAGTAACATTAGAAACTGCGAGTAAGAAACCAGAAGCTACTACTCTAAGTACTCGCAGGAATGTACCTCCTTTTCTTTTAACTTTCGAAATATTCAACAGAAATGTGCATAATTGTATGGTTGACTTAGGAGCATCATCAAATGTGATGCCTTGGTCAGTCTGGCAAAAGATTAACGCTGAAGTAGAACCATCTTCTTTAAAAATCATACAAATTGATCGAACAGATGTTAAAGTTATAGGCGACCTGAAAAATGTATTGATTAGATTATCGTCTAAACCAAAGGTTCATCAGGTTATTGATATAATTATGGTGGATATTCCAGAAGTGTATGGTCTATTTTTGAGCAGGGAATGGTCGGAGCAGCTACATGGTTACTTCGCGACAGACTGGTCTCACTTATGGCTTCCAGAGAACGATAATCCCAACAAGATCAGAGTGAATCATGAGAGTTACCTTAATTTCACGGTCACAGACTTGAACGACCCCAATGAACCATACACACCTCCTACTGATTCACTTGAAGTCCAAGGGATGGACACCTTCTTCAGAAATTTCATGGCTGAAGTGTCACCTATCAACAATCTGGAATAGTAGTCCGAGATCATAGCATATGTACAACCAACAGCTTCTATGCAATAGTCCCATGAGCCCGATGGAAATCAAATTTGGTCTCTATATTTCGACAGTTCCAAGTCTAAAGAAGGAGCTGGTGCAGGCTGCATCATTATCGATCTGGCAGGTAACAAGACATTATTGGCTTGTAGACCAGAATTTGAATGTACTAACAATACTGCAGAATATGAGGCTTTACTACAAGGTCTCAGAAAAGCCTTGGACATGCACATTCAAAATCTGGTTGTATTTGGCGACTCTGAGATAGTGGTTAGGCAGGTAAGAGATTCTATACACTGTCTCTCCCCGCATCTCAAATGTTACCAGTCTGAGGTATGGAGTTTAATGAACAAATTTTTTGCTTTTAATATAAATCCCATTCCTATATTAAATAATGTTGAAGTAGATCTACTAGCTAATGTAGCCTCTAAACTTCTTCCTGCAGAAGGCTTATCCCCAAACGCATTCTCCATGGAGCTATTGTTTCAACCATCTGTTCCTGACAATATCACAAACTGGAGAGTATTCGACGATGATCAGCAGATCATTAACTTTCTGCATATGGAAGAAACCTTTCTAGGCGCAGTGATAGATGAACAAACACACGACGACAATTTGCACGACTTCACGGTAATACCTAATCCGAAATTTCCCGAAGCTCTATCGGACATGGTAAATTTCATACCCAAATCTATTGTTAGATTAGAAAAGTGTTATGATTTTGAAGGTAAATTTAAAAAGATGGTCAATTGCAAAACCAATAGTTCCTCATTGTCTTATGAAAAAGTCAATTTAGGGACTAGTGAAAATCCTCAATGTATCAATCTAGGCTTGGGATGTTCTAAGCAAGAAAAAGCTGCTTTTGTTAAATTATTTAAAGAATTTAAGGATGTCTTTTCATGGACCTACGATGATCTTAAAATGTTTGATCCTAATGTTATACAACATGTCATCCTGATGAAGCCCCAAACCTTACCCTTCCAACAGAAACTGAGGAAAATGCACCCTAAACTAGAACCGACCGTTCAAAAAGAATTGAATAAACTCCTAAGTGCTAAAATAATTTTTCCTGTTAGACACACTCAATGGGTATCCAACCTCATCCCAATTCGGAAGAAAAACGGGGAAATTCGACTTTGTGTTGATTTCCAAAACCTCAACCAAGCGTCTGACAAAGATAATTATCCTGTCCCTCCCATGGAACAGATCCTTCAACAAGTATATGGTTCCGAGAGGCTATCCTTACTGGATGGTTTCTATGGATACAACCAAGTCTTGATGTCTCCACCAGACCAACTAAAAACTACCTTACGTACCCTGTGGGGCACTTACGCCTATCGCAAAATGTCCTTTGGATTGATTAATGCTGGTGCTACCTTTCAGAGAGCAATGGACATTGCTTTTCAAGGCTTAATCAATCACTCCATAGTAGTTTACCTAGATGATGTGACCATGTATTCTAAAAAAAAAGACGATCATCTAGTTCACTTACGAGCCGTTCTGCTACGATGTCGTAAATACGACATCTCCTTGAACCCCAAAAAGTCCATCTTTGCAGTAGAATAGGGTAAGCTCCTAGGATTCATTGTGTCTAGTGATGGAATGATTATTGACCCTAAAAGGACTCAAGTCATCACTAAAATCCCCCCACCTACCTCCAAAAAATCCATGCAGTCTTTCCTAGGCCAGATTAATTTCGTGAGAAGATTTGTCCCCAGTTTCTCCGAAATGGTCAGGCCTCTCTAGAACCTGATTAAGAAAGACACCCAATATCACTAGGGACCCACAGAAAACCAAGCTTTTAATGACATAAAGAAGGCCATAATAGACGCTCTGTCTCTCATGAGCCCCGATTTCTCTCAAGATTTTACACTCTATACTTTTTCCTTTGATCGTTCCTATGCCGCAGTCCTAACTCAGAAGAATTTTGAGAACAACGAAGTACCCATCGCCTTTATGATTCCTTCTTTCAAAGGTGCTGAACTTAACTACCCAGCAGTTGATCGACAAGCCTACACTGTTTTCAAAGCAGTTAAGCACTTCCAGTCCTATCTTTTGAAGTCAAGGACAAAGGTCATTGTCCCCTACCCTGCAGTAAGGAACTTGTTAGTACAAAAGGAGTTAGGAGAGAAGAGAGCCAATTGGGTCACCTCCTTGCAGGAGTATGACTTAGAGATCACCCCAGCAGAGATTGTGAGAGGCCAAGGATTGTGTAAGTTGGTTGTTGATTCAGAAATAGGACGGCGAGAAGATTGTGATACGTCAAACCTAGAACAACGCAATCAAAGTTTGATTTGTTGCGACAAAACCTCATAAGTCCTTGGTACGATGATATTAGATTTTGTCTTGAATATGGATCAGTACCCCATCACCTTGACCTCGCCAAGAGAAGAGCGTTGAGACTAAAGTCTGCCTCCTTTCATCTAGTTAATGGTATACTGTTTCGTCAAAATTTTGACGGCGTACTAATGCGCTGCCTCGAAAAGGATGAAGCAGAAAAAGTATTTCTTGAGTTGCATGTAGGAGAAGCTGGTGGTCACTTCAGTGGAGACACTACTTCTCATAAGTTTTTAAGAGCTAGTTACTACTGGCCCACGCTTTTTAGAGACGCCCATGCATTGTGTCGTAAATGTATCATTTGTCAAAAAGCATCAGGGCGATTGCAAAAACCAGTCTTCCCCTTGCAACCCGTTTCAGTCGATTCTCCTTTCCAACAATGGGGCCTTGATATAATAGGTCCTATTAACCCTCCACCCTCACAACAACACAAGTATATTATGACAGCCACATATTATTTTACTCGATGGTCCAAAGCTACTGTGCTAAGAACTGTTAACACAAGTCAGGTGATTTCTTTTCTAAACTCGAATATCATCACTCGTTTTGGTATCCCTGATTGTCTAGTCTTTGATAACGCTTCATACTTTTCTTCTCTAGAGATGAGTGAGTTCTCTTTGGAGAAAGGAATAAAGATGAAATATTCTGCTAGTTACTATCCCCAGGGCAACGACTTAGCAGAATCAACAAACAAGAACTTGATCAAAATGATCAAGAGAACTGTGGCTGAAAATCACAAGAACTAGCACAATGCACTGTTTAATGCACTATGGGCCGATAGGGTAACACCCAAAGCCGCTATAGGTAACTCCCCCTTTTTTCTTGTTTCTGGCAGAGAATCCATTCTGCCACCTCACATTCTTCTTCCTTCGCTTCAATTGTCACAAAAACTCCAAGAAGAAGATTGTCCCCCTTTAGAAAGCTGTATTAACACTTTGATGAGGTTAGAAGAAGTAAGAACCCAAGCTAAGCATAAATTAGATCAACATCAACAACTGATTAAAAGCTGGTTCGATTCTAATTCTGCTTCTGATAGGAATTTTGAAGTAGGCGATCTTGTCTTAAAGTGGGACAAACCACACGAAGGAAAGGGTGAGCACACCAAGTTTCAAAACTTATGGCTTGGGCCATTTTTTATTGCTGAAAAGTTGGGTCTTAGTTCCTTTTGATTGTAGAATCTTGAAGGGTAGCTTGACACCTATCCGGTGAATGGCCAAGCCCTAAAAAGATACTTTGCTTGATAGCTACCCTTGTATATTATGTAAATATTTCCTTTTGTTTGTATTTTTCGTTTGTTTTCTATTTTGGTTTTGATTTGGACTGATTAGTTTTTTGTGTTTTTTGAAAGATATGAATACCTGTGCACTGAGCCATTCAGAAAATGACCATAGAAAAATTTCTTCGCTGAAATAACTTCTGAAAGATTGTACAAACATCAGTGATATAATTGTAAAACTGATATTTATGTTGGAAAATTTTGTTATTTGAAAGAATTTTACTGATTTCAATCTCTGAGAAAATTTTGTCATGATCATCTATTATCATTTTACGCTATCCCTTTTCCATAAAAGAATGACTCAAAAAGATGTCTCCCTGTCATAGGAAGTTGTTTTTGTAAATAAAACATTTCTGGACCTGAATAAAGGACAGTGTTTAAAAAAAAATCTGATGAGGTCTGAAAAATATGTTAAAATATCAAGATTATCAGCGTCACCCCGCTCAGCTATATATTTACAAAGGAAAACAAAATAAAAATATTAATAAGAGTTGTGGGAAGTGTTTGTAAACCCACCGGGATACTGAACAGGTCCGCTGGCAGCGGGTAAATGCATGCATGGCACCAAGACAACTTCACCGGGGTACTGAACAGGCCTGCTGGCAGTGAAGCAATGTCGAGTACATGAAAATCTATAAAAAATTATAAGAAACCTCTTTAATGTCCTTTATTCTGATCTAGAACTTCTTGATAGGATACAGATGTCGGAGTGGGTTAAATGGAAACCCTGTCGAGGCTATGAATGCCTGCTAGCAGCAGTGACCAGGCCAACAGTATTGAAGATTTTATCATTAATATCGTGACTTGCTGATCTTAAGACTGTTATTATTTTTCATCTTCTAAAACATCGCTGGAAAAGATGGTAAATGATGATGTTTGTACGATTTTCTGATTGTTGTTTTTGAGTTAAAATTTTCTTTGTTGTCCTAATCTGAATTTATTTCTTTTGACAAAGATAACTGCTTCTACCAGTGTGTCGCCATTGTTGGCAGCCAATTCAATTTTTTCCATTGCCCTATAAGCTGCCTACACCTATGTCTTATGAACTTCAAATTGTCATCGTATTTTCCAAATAGATGATATTTTCATTCCTTGCAACATTTGCAAATTGGTCTCCATTTAGTTTTCACGACTGTAAGCGTGAAAACTCCTCCATCGTTATTTGAACTGTCAAGATCTTTGCATTGATATTTTGAGTGGAATTTACCTTTGGTTTATCATTAAGTGGCTGTAAGGATTTTTGAAATATGCCTATTTGCCTATTCTTACTTTGATTGCGCAACTGGATTTTATTAAACTGGTAAGCCATTGAGCATGAAAATTTATGTTTTTGAGACTTGCCTAGTCATTGAATTACATAGGGGTCATGGTTTATTTTTGTTTTTATATATATGATGTGATCCTTATTGTTATGGTTCTTGGCTTGTCAATTTTATAAATATCGATTATCACTATGTTTTAAACTTTGAATACACACTTATACGATGGTGCATTGATTTTTATGGTTGGCCGAATGATAAGGTTTTAAAACTATGCTATGATTGATTAAACAGAAGGTTAAATTCATCGGTTGTACTTTTCCATTACTATTTTTCATGGTAGTAAGTGATTCCACCACCCTCACATGCGCACATTAATGCTTCCCCTTTGATCATTCATAGTGGTTAGACCGAATGACTCTGCTCATGTGTGCTGTTGTTTTCGAACCAAACCCTTACCATGTGCTCGCACCATGGCTCTAGTCGTGAGGGCTGAACCGAATGGTATCCAGGCTCTGTTGATGTTCGACAGTGCCCATAGTGACCTCGAGGACAGTGGGTGGATCTCGTTCATACAAAAATTTGATGGTTTTAACCTCTGCGTTGCCCGACAATTCACATTGACCTTTGATGGCTGTCGAGCCAAGGTCGGCGATGTTCAATTGCAAATTGACGAGCAATTTGTAAGTCTTGCTATGGGTTTGCCTGTCACTGGACAACGATGGTCCAAGAATTGAAAAGTGGAAGAGGTCCCTTGGACACTTCTTTTCCAGTCGTGTAGGGTTAGCTCCTATGACAAAGGTTTACCTGTGACCATGCTGAAACAATGCTGGCATGATTTATTGATGATTATCAAACAATTTATCACCTGCGAAGGATGATACGGGTTTGTTTTCTTACACCACCTTCGTTTGCTTATCGTTTTTATGGGTTATCATCTCAATATGTCATATTATTTGCATAGAATCCTGTTCAAAATGTCTAAGAAATACAAAAGGAACCAGGTTGATAGCAACCTCTTTCACTATGGGCTGGTTAAAATGATTGTTGTCTGTCATTTGGGGTTACACGGAGACTGTTGGAATGATTTCCTCGCTCGCAATGATTTTGAGGATTCAAATCCTCCACAGGTTGACAAACCTGTGGTTACCGAGGACAAGACTATACCCCCGATACACTACAGTATTCTGTTACCTAAACCCTTACCCGACTCACCTATCGACCTACCCCACTCTATGACCAAGGATGTCGAAACTGTTAAGCCTATGGAAAAGAAGCCTAAATCCAAGCCTACTGCAAGCACCAAAGGAAAAAAGAATGCTTTTTTAATCTCTCGAATGGCAAGGAACAAGCCGAAACCTCCTGTCGAACTAAACCCTATCGTGTTAAGTGAGGATTCTGACTCGGAAGTGGAGAGTTTTTTGGTTAGTGAATACCCCTATTCAGAAGGTTTGTGCGCCAAAACCTCGTATGACTTCATGTCAAACCTACCTCCTTTCTTGCGAAACGACCCTAACTACCCAGGCATTAAGCTGCCTTGTGAAACCCCCGGTCATTCATCAAAACCCTCTCCTGCTCTGCCTCAACCTACAGTGTCATCCTGTGATCAATGTAGCTCATGGTTAGAGAGATATTATCTTGATGTGTCGATGCTATAGTCAAGAATTCACTCTTTGGAGGACCAAGTTGCACGGCTTACCAGTCAAAAGGCCAAATTGCAAGCCACTGATAAGAAATAGAGGACGACAGGCTCTATTTTGTTTAAAAATGTGGAGTCAGCTACAACGGTTATGAATTCAAAGTTGGCATAATTTGAGGAGCCTCACTGGTATGTTCTATCACTTGTTTATATAATGAATTCAAATTCTTGAAAATAGCTCTGATTACAGCTTGGATTTGCTCTGTCACATTATATGCATTATGTACATAGTTTTGTTTTGATTGATCGAATTTCGTTTTCCCAGTTTAGCTTCGATTGGATTTTCTTCGATTCGATTGATTGTGCTATGGATTTGATTGGTTTTATTTAGCTTAAATTGGATACTCTGTTGTTAATTGAAGTCGTTTGTATTTATTCTAAACACAAGTTGTTTCTCGAATTTCAATTTTGAACACAATCAATTTTCGATTTGAATTGGTTATAATGTATATGATATGATTGGCAATAATGGTTAACCGTTGCGGTTTTATGTTCCATATGATTTTCGACCAACGGGGATACAATTTGGATTATGTTCAATATGTTTCTGTTTATATGCACCCGAATCATGAATAGATACGAATCATAATAGTTATACCCAGCTGGTTGATTCGCGTTGGTTTACTCCACCATGTTATCAATCTGATTCATATTGTATTGAATATACTATTTAAATTTGATTTGAGGAACGAAAGTGATTATATCCAGGTTTACGATTTGTTTCTATATTTAACTCAGTCACGATTTGTTTCGATTGTTGCCCAGTTTACAATTATCACCTCTGTCGATCTGATGATGGTTGTGATCATTATTAATTGATCATATCTGTTGACTATGTAACACTCAGCGATCGAAATCTATGGTGAATTTTGGTTGATGCTGTTATGAATGTTTTATTTACCCACAATCGTAACAGTCTTTCCATCTTTGTATTTAATTAAAACAACATGAATCTTATGCTACCATAACAAATGGATTATGATTGTGTTGGATTAGATCATATCACACATGATCTAACTCACTATTAATTTCATTTGATATGAAACAGTCTTGTTATTGTTTGACTCGATTTTATGGTAAAAGAAAAACAGAGTATTCTTACCCCTGTTTTCAATTGAATCACTGTTGATTTTGTTTACTTTGAATGATAAAGTCATTTGAACCATTAGTGATTCGTTTTTAATGTTTATTGAAAGAAAATTGGATTTGATTCTTTTAAAAAGATTTGATTTGATTTCTATTTGATCCTGTATGCTATTTTAGACTAGCTACAGAATCAGATGATTCTGTAGCTAAGTCTATAAGATTAGATTTTTATTGTTTTGTTAATGAAATATATTTCTAACTTGATATTTTTGGTCTATTGCAGATGAATTTGAAATTGCAATGGATTTGATGAGCAGTTAGGGGATATTTGAAATATTTCACTTGCATTTTAGTTTCCTAGTTTAGTTGATTTTGGGAATATCTTCCCAGATTATGTAAAACAGTTTGATATTATCCACAAGGAGGTTTTAACCTGTGGAGAGACTTATAAATACCTATCATTTTTGTAATAATGATCATCCTCATTCGTGGGAGAACAAGGATATGGAATTTTAATACAGACTGAGGCAAAATTTGGTGTTTTGTTACAGCTTTAGCTTCTCATTATATCAATATTTTCTTTCATGTTGTGTATATCGATTTGTATCTGGTTAATGACTACTTTAGCTATCTTAATCATGTGCAAATGATATAATTTTAATCACTGTAATCCATATCTGATTTCTTTTATGTGTATAAAAACATAGCAATTGCTTAGTTCAGTTTGTGAACGACAGATTTCTCTTCTTCATAAGTTGAATTATAAAATATAGGTTTTTGCATAACAGGTTTCCCTTATTGCAGAGATTTATAAATCATAAAATTGTTATGATTTTTTATGTCTTGTTTGTCTTGTAAACAACTCAAAGAGCAGCACATCCTATCATTTACGAGAAGCCTTTTGGACTAACCGGTGTGAGTTTACTTCCTCCGACGAGCTTCGAAGTCATCATACACAGGACAAATTAGGAGCGTTCCCAGGTCAGTTTGTTATTTGTTTAGTATATTTATTAGTAGTGTATTTTAGATATAAGTTTAGTTAGATATATGTAGAATTAGTATATTAGATCATTTAATTTCAGTAAGTTTTATTTCTTTTTCATAAAATCGTAAAATTAAAAATATATCTCTAGCTGTCTTAGGGCAGAAAGCACATGAGTTTTACAGGTTTTATTCAAATCTGCAAGTTGTGTATATTGTCTATTTGTGAATAAATTGTAATTCAACTAGTAGTTAGATGATTAATTAGTAGAGTTAGTGTAATAGTAATTAGTAGAATAGTTAGAGTAGTTTGCATTTAGTTTTAGTTTAATTTAGTAGTTTTTTTTAATTAGATTAGTGTATTAGTTTGTTTTATTAGTTTTAGTTAG